>PVKA01000651.1:160000-186337 GCA_004027165.1 Ctenomys sociabilis | reverse complement strand
TTTTTTTTTTTTTTTTTTTTTTTTTTTTTTTTTTTTTTTTTTTTTTTTTTTTTTTTTTTTTTTTTTTTTTTTTTTTTTTTTTTTTTTTTTTTTTTTTTGTACTTTTTAGTAAGAGTGTACAGAGTCTGCAGGGTCTCACTATGCAGACAGGACTCATAGTAATCCGCCTGAATTCAGCCTTCCCAAGACCTGGGATTACAGGCGCACGCCACCACAGTCTCAATGGCCATCTCAGCACCTCCTGGGGATGGACCAGCATGGTACACCAGGGACTGAACTCCGGCTGCGGTGCACTGCTTGTTCCGATAGCCCAGTGAGATCGCTAGCGCGTACCATTCAAGGTGTTAATGTTTCTCATTACTCTTTTTCCTGTTCCTTGTACCTGGTGCTTGGTAGTACTTAGGGACAGTGATTTTCGGAACGTATGCTGTCACCCCTGGGCCCTGTTGTGGCATGTTTCCCTAGCATCCACTGTATGAGCACAGGGCGCAGGACCATCTGGAGGGAAGCTAAACTTAACCAGAGTTAGGGAACTTAACCTTAAACAAACAGACTGGTTGTTTATGGCCTTAACCTTCATACCTCTTAATGGAACCAAATGAACAGACTCCCTGTTCAAGCCAGGGGCTCCCTACAATTACATACAAAGGACCTTCCAATTTCCTCAGTTTTCACACATAACTGTAATAACCTCCTTACTTGAAAAATATCACTTCAAATTCATGATCATGGATAGAAACTGTTAAAGTAGGAAGGTAAGAATTCAAATATTTACGGAAACATTTATTTATCCTTACAACTAGCTATATCTTTTCCCTTTTGCATGCACCTTGAGACCATAACGTCAAGCGAAATAAATCAGACATGCAAGCTTACTTATCACATGGCTTCACTCACTGAGAAACTGAAATATAAGTAAAGAGTAAAATAAAAGATAAACAACAGAAAGTAGAGAGATAGATCTTTTGCTAAATGAAAGATGATGGAGAGATGAAGAGAGAGTTGAGGGAGGGGAAGAAAAGGGAATGAAAACGTAATTGAGATGTGTTATGTATATGCACCACCTCCCCACAAGTAATGCAATCATTATGTGGTGCAAACATGTACTGATAAAAAATAAAAACTGGAAAAGATACAGGGAGAATTAGGTTTAAAACTGCAGTAGGACGGCCGTGTTGCACAGAATGTTCTGTTCTCTTTGAAGAGCTTTAGGGTCCTACATTCTAAATCTAACTCTATCAATGACTGGTCATTTTCAGGACATAATCTGTAATGTTGCACAAGACCACAGCTCTCTCCCACAGAGGATGGCATCTCTGTCAGCCCTGGTTTATTTAAGGACAAAATCAGTGTTTGACTAGGATCAAAGTTTCCAAATTTAGTGGCTGTGATCAATTGGGAGGGCAGAGCTGGCATATTTAACAGAATACAATAGAGAAAGAAACAAGGAAAAAGATTTTTTTTTAAAAGGAGAGAAAGAGGGAAACAAGAGTTTGGGAAAGACAAAGAGCAGATAAAAGAGGGGAAACAAAAGAGCAAGGACTGGGAAGAGAATGGAAGACCGTGAAAAAGAATAGGAAGAGAACAAGAAGGGAAGAAGAAGAAAAGGATGAGGATGAAAAACAAGGGGAAAGAAAACTGAAACAGGAAACATGTCTGAGAGAGAACGTTCCAGGTTTTAAAGAAGTAACATTTAATAAAATTTGTGTATCTGTTATTGCATTTGTGTGTGTAATATGGTGCATGTGCACCTTGAGTTATTGTGTGAAATACACTATTTCTTGTGTGTTGTTTAAAAAATCTGAAACTGAGTGATCTAGGTTCGGTTCATCCCAGGCAGAACGGTCAAAGACCCTATATTTGTTTGTATATTTTATAAGTAAAATAATTCAATCAAAAGACAAATAAGTGACAGAAAAAACATGTTGAAAAGATCATGACTACTCATTTGAATCTTATCATCTTAATCCTTCAGACGATCTTGTATCTATTCATTAAAGAACATTCTAAAGCAAGACTTCTTAGCTTTTCATAAGAAAAAACAAAATCAGAAGCACAAAAAAAAATCAAAGAGAAAAAAGGGATGGACAAAAGGAAAGAAAGCTAGAAAAATACAGAAAAAAATCATACTTTCTAGATCAAATCTGAAGATGAAAAGTCTCTCAAAGTGAAAAGCAAATCTTGCCAATAAATTTTTTTTATTATAAAAAAGGTAAGGCAATTTTATAACAGAAAAATAAGAAAATGGGACTGGGGAGATAGCTCAGTAGAAGAAGCGCTTGCCTTGGCAATCCCCAGTTCCGCCAAAAAAAAGAAAATAATAAGAGTTAATACATTGCATATTTCCATCTTTAAAGCAGTTACTCAGAGTACAAGATGTAGGCAAAAAAAATTCTCCAACCAATAGTAATGAAAAACTACTTTCCCAATTAACTGAAACACTAACAGTATAGCTAACTTGAATTTTCGACCTTTTCCTTTCCTGGTTTTCCTCTTTCCCCAATGCTGATTCTTTTTAAAGAAATGTTCCCATTTCACAACATCTATTGCACATTTCAGACCTTATTTACTCTTTGAATTTTTCACACCAGGGAGATTATATGATGTTTGCACAGGTGAATCAGATTTATTTCACATATGACTATGGTTTCAAGTTACATCCATTTACAAATAAAAGGCTCAAGTTTATCCTTCTTTATGACTATGTAGTGCTCCACTATATAAAAATTATCACATCTTTTATCCATTCCTTGGTTGATGGGCATTTGGGTTGTTTCCAAAATTTAGTTCTATTACAAATTGTGCTGCTATAAACATAGGAGCACATATATCAATATAGTATGATGTGTTAAATTCTTCTGGGAAGATATCCACAAGGGGAATAGCTGGATCAAATGGGACCCCTAATCTAAGTTTTCTGAAGAATCTCCATGCTGATATCCAAAGTGTCTGCACCAGTCTCCAGCCCTACCAATAGCAGAGAAGGGTTCCTTCTTCCCCACAGTCTCGATCTCTTGAAGATAGCCATTCTTTCTGGACTGAAATGCAATCTCAGGGTTGTTTTAATTTGCATCTCTGAAATAATCAGTGACAGTTATCATTTTTATATATTTGTTTGTCATTTGTATTTTTTCATCTGAAAAGTGTGTATTCACCTCAAATGCCCATTTTTGGATTAGGTTTTTGAATTTGAAGGGTCTGAGATCTTTTAATTCTTCATATGTTCTAGAAAGAAGCCCTCTGAAGGACAATGGGCTAAAATGTTTTCCCACTCTGAGGATTGTCTTTCTATTCTCTTGGTGTTTTTTTTATGTGAAAAACCTTTTTAATAGGGTGAGATTCCCAAGTGATGATCATTTGCCAATAAATCTTGAGTAAAGTCTTTTAAGTTACAGGTTAAACCATTCTCACAGGGCTTTGAGCTTGTGTGGTTTTGGCTTCCAAGCCTAACCTCAAAAGGTTAATACAGCAAGATAACAACCTACAGTGCCTTATGTAGCTCCTCTGAATGCAGTTCATCATGTAGCATTCTCTCCTTTGAAAAGTGTAAGCACTGACAGGCGTACTTGTGACTCAGCCACTGGCCCAGGTTCCGGGCTAAGGACATTCATTTCTGAAACTGGTCACCAAAGAGTTGAGTCTCTGAAAACTCTCAAGTAACTCATCAGCTGTATCACACTGACAAGCACTGTGTAACAGTGTGCTCAACTTAAAGCCAGTGAAAAGTTTGTAAAATAAGCTCTTGCTTAGTGTGTACCTCTTCATTTCATTCATTATAATTAGTGAACAGTTGGCATTAGCCATGTAGTCCACAATGAGCATTGCTTTACTTGCTGCCAAGATGCCCTTCCACTGTTGTGGCTTTTGGAATGCAAGGGCATTTCTCTTTCCCTGGCTCCTCTGAAAGTTCTCAGAAAGCAAACAGTATATCTTGTACTTCCTAGATTGCCACACACACCTAGCTTTCAGGTTTGTTATATTGAGCAGATGTTCAGCAAAGCTCATGAAATGAACTGCTCCTTCATTTCTTCATAGCTAACTACAGTTTTTCCTATAGCTGATTACTAAAACAACAAATTGGTAAAGTGTTTCAAAAATCTACTTTTAGTGGAATGATTTTTGGTGTATTTTCTTGGGAGCTTCAGTAAGTTCTACTCTTCTACCTGGTGTGATAACTTACAAGCAACCAATAGCTATCATCACATTTAAAGGATACATACTTGGTATTTCTAAAGCTAACATATTTAGTTGATGATTAGTTAAGAATGGTTACTAAGGCATCTTACTGAACAAATTAACAGCATTCTATTTAATGTGATTATTACCCAAATGTCTCTTACTGAATCATGAGTTCCCCAAAGGCACAAACATTAGCTTTTCCACTTTTCTGTGCATAGATCAGTGCTATTGTATTTAATAAGTATTTATGGAGGGCTAGAGAACATTTTTATTTTATTTTATTTTTTTGGCGGAACCAGGGATTGAACTCATGCCCTTGCACTTGCCAGGGAAGCCCTTATTCCACTGAGCCATCTCCCCGGCCCCTATGGAGGGCTAGAGAGATAGCTCAGCAGCATAAGCACCTGCTTGGCAAGTCAAAGTTCAAGTCCTGAGTTCAGTCCCCTGTATTTGCCCTCCTCTGAAAAATTATGGAATTTAAGTGAACCTACCACTCTCAAAATTTCCAGTTTTAATAAAACACAATTAATGTGCTGAGTTGTAAAAGGCTCAAGTCAACAACTTCTGACATTGCCAGTCCTACAGATAACCAACTACTATTATGGACTACTGGACTATATTGATTATTTTGCTGAATTCACACACTTACAATATTTAAATGACAATGGAATACCCATCTCTGACAAAAATAAACAAAATAAGGGGATACGAATGAAGGACCATTTTGTGTCTGTATATACAAAATAGTTAGGATAGATATATAGCTACTTTCTTGTAATTCATGAGGAGAAAGATTTGTACTAATAGTGTTTGGACAGGATATCATGTCTGCATCCTGTACTATGAATAACTACTACAAAGATAACAACATGCAATGTATTAATTATTATAACTGTCCTACCAACCTGTTTTGAAACTGTCTCATTGCTATTTGCTTCTCAATAAAATTAATTATAAAATCAATAATTATAGCATTTATAATGCTTAAAAAAGAGATTGTAAACTCTGTGTTTAGAAACCATCTGTCCTTCTGAAGTGTCCCTCAGGAACAATGGTGTCACTGACTTAAAAGCTATAGTAAAGTTCAATACCTCTCAAGAAAGAATTTTGAAAAGCTAAATACATCTTCTTTAAGGAGGTAGTATTTGTACAGGGTTTATGAAAGTCTCTAGAAGTATTCAAAATTAACTGAATATTTAAGCACTTTTTAGAAATATAAATCATACATTAACTTAGAGTTTGAAATGAAGGCCAATGGTACTTTGTAATATAAATATATTAGTTACCTACACAGTAGAAGAAATAGCCATGGGGTGAGAATTATGTTTTTATAACTATGACTGATAATTCACACCAAAAAGTGCAGTTCATTCAAGATGACCACTCTGATAATTAGATGGAATTATCCAAATTACCTGTCAGCTTCCCATCATTACAGTTAGCCCTCCTATTTTTTTATTATGTCACAAAGCACTTATGTACAGTAGAACACTCTTCCCATAAAACGATAATATTACATGTCTGGCCTTGGGCCCAAGTGCTCATATAGAATATTTCCTAATTCTTTTATATTTAAAAATGTAAGCCAGGCGTGGCGGCACATGCCTCTAATCTCAGCACTAGGGCAGCTGAGACAGGAGGACTGCTGCAAGTTCAAGGCCAGCCTGGGCTACGAAGTAAATTCAAGGCCAGCCTGAACTGCATAGTGAGAACCTGTCTCAAAACAAACAAACAGAAAGACATTCAAAATGCAGATTTAAATGTTTGGGGAAATTTTTAAATATATTTATGGAGGACGGTAGCAAATAAACTTATGTATCTCACTTAATAAATCCACACTTTTATTCTTGTAACACAGAAGTTTAGAGTTGGAAGATATCTTCATTTACAGATGATTCTTTGCAAGCAACTCAAATAATTGGTATGTTTTGCTTCAAAACATCCAAATGAGGAACCACAAGATGATTGTTCATATTTATCTTTAAAATGTAATATGACATAATAGTTGTCATGTGAACATTTAAATGATGATTTGTAGGTCACTATTTGCTAAAGAAGATGTCAAGCTTGAAAGGAAAAGTGCAGAAATTTAAAACAGCAGTCAAAATTAAGACAAAGGGCTAATGAGGATTATACCAAGTCAAAATGAAAAATGATCTAGCTTACAGAGCCTTAAAAAATGAAAACCGAAATATACTTGTAAATATATATATATATATATATATATATATATATATTTTAGAAATATAAATCATACATTAACTTAGAGTTTGAAATGAAGGCCAATGGTACTTTGTAATATAAATATATTAGTTGTATATATATATATATATACCCCTTTTACAATAAAAAATTTTCCCAGAAATTGAGAGAAGTTAAAAAAATCATAACCTGAAACTCCCAGAGAAATATTGAAATAAAGATCGCCACATTTTAAGCAAGCACTGTCAAAAGAATTGGTTCACAGTGTTGCCAAGGATGCTGCTTAGAAAATAGTTTAAATTACTTCCATTTGAGACAGAAAAGATCCGAAGTATATTAGCTTCCCCCTCCTCCTCTAGTGAATTAATATTCCATGATATTCACCACAACTGCAGAGGGGGCGCCTCCTCTCAAGAAGCAGAAAGCAGCAAATGGCTATTTCACAGAGAACAAAAATGCACCCATGTAATTCTAATGTGTATTTGTGTGAAAGAAAAAATATGGCAGATCTATGCTAATAAATCTTGAGTGGAAAAAGAATAAAATGGTAGGTAAGTCATGGAGAGTAATTAGTCTTTTATCATGCTCTGTCTTCAAAAATGCTTCCTCCAGGGAAAAGGAAAAAAATATATATGTGTGTGTGTGTGTGTGTGTGTGTGTGTGTGTGTGTGTGTGTGTGTAAGGGTTAAGATAGTTATACTAATTTCTCTTAGTTCATTGAAAAGAAAGATTTTTGCTAATATTGTTTGACAATTAAAAGCTGATATCTTGTACTCTGAAAAACTAATTTAAAGATAACACACAATGTATTAACCATTGTTATCCCACTATTATCCTGTCCTGAAGTTTTTTTTTTTTTTTTCCCTGTCTCTCTTTTTAAAAGAATGTTCCTTCCTGTGCTGGCTCTTTTAAATATCCCAGGTCCTGGCTGCCTTTGTGGACTTGGAAATCATTCACATATGAGAGAAATTAAGTCCTTGTTTAACAGAGACACAGGCCTGTCAAGACCAGAGGAACAAATCCTGGTCCCGGGGGCCTGCCCAGCTCCCAGAGGCTGCCACTCATTCTGTTAGCAATGCCTACCCTTAGCAGAGCGTGTATGAAACTCTATAAACCAGTTCATCTGCTTTGCTTGACACAGCACTGTGAATGTTGTTCAGAGTGCTTTTTTCTTTCTTTTACTACTTAAAGCTAGTTAGTTTCAAAAAATTAAAATGCTGTTCTTTTTTTTTTTTTCCAGAATGCAGTCAGACTTCTTTCGTCAAAAAAATAGTGAGAAGTGAGACTGCCTTCACACATTACCAGTGCACATGAAAGGCCATTTCCCTTAGATTTCTTTCCCATGTTCTATACTTAATGACAAGAAGGCTCAATTTGTAGATTGCAAATATATCTCCCAGCTACTTTTAAACCCACCTTTTGGGGCCAACAGATTCAATACATTTGTCCCTTTGGAGAGCAATGTGTTTTCTCAGGGTGGACAAGCAGACCTTTTCATTTGGGAAGTGAAATGGCCTCCTTGTAAACCCAACCAAACACTTCCCTCACATTTTCACAGCCAAAGAAAATAAAATGCTCTTTTGAGAAAAGACCATATTACTCTTTATGGAAATCCCCATGTTGTCCCCTCCCTTATATATTCCTCACCTACTCCTTGCCATGGGAAAAACATGGAGGTCATGGTGAAAGATAACCACACAGACTTTAATGGCCTTCCAGTTGAGATCTACTCTCATCCAAAGTAGAAGAGGTGTATGAGAGAATAATCATTTGTCCATAATTGTTAAAATAAAAATCTGTAAAATATTACTTAGAATTACCTAAATATGCATATGAGGGTCAAAACTAAGGTATTTTTTTCAAGTGAATTAGCAATTCTTGGCACATGTACTCTAGTTTTTCTTTTCTATGAATACTGAAGCCTTTCTTTTGGTTAATGTTTGTGTGAGACATGGAATATTACAAAATTGCATTCATATTTAAAAATGTTTGTAACTGCATCTGTCACAACCTTAAAATGTCGATAATAGTTTTTATATTTAATTTTATAATAGTGTTATTTTTCTGGTCACTGTCCTATTTTAATTATTTTTTTAAGTTGAAGAATTAAGGCACTTTATTAATAATTCTAATATTTTCCCATTCCATGTTGCATTAAACTGTTCATATGCATAGAAAAACAATAGTACATCTTTGAGTAAAATGCTTGTTTCACCTGCACTGCACGCACAGAAAAGTTACCAAGAACTATTTAGCAATGTTTATCTTTTAACAAAAACACTGGGGGTTCCATGGCTGACAAGCCCTTCGATTCTCAAGATGCCATGAACCTCAAAATAAGAAGCTGGTAGCCCAAGAACTTCACCCTACTCAGCAGGGGCAAAGAAAAGGAGATCTGGATTTGATAAGTAAAACCAGACTCGGCCATCGGTCATATGGTAAAGCCCTGCGATAAATGGGGACCATACGCAGTCAAGAAGCTAACAGGGCAGCAGCTTCTCACAGGGAGCTTCATTCATACTTAGAAACTGGACATACAGCCAGCAAACCTTGTGGGAACACAGACAAACGCACACGTGCCTCAGCCTGCAGGGAAAAAGTGGGAGAAGTACATCTCAGACTCCTTCCCATTCATATTTATGTATCATTCCCAAATGATTCATCATTTTTCAAATAACAAATTATTTTCATTTTTAAACCACAAATCAGATCCTGCAGGCCTTAACAAGGCAGATGTCAGAATGTGGTAGTGCAACAAAATTAATTAAATAACTCTTGGAAAAAAATAAAACAGTTTACTTATAAAAATGACATTAAGGTGAACTGCCTAATAAGAACATGGATTTGCTTAAATAAAACATTACATAGTTCTGTTTTAGATTCATCCCTAAAGCCCTGAAAGATATTAGAATTTTAGTGAGTAATTACCCTATTTACTTCAAACAAAATGGGAAGAAATCTGAAAACCATATTAAGTTCTACCACACATCAGAAATGAAATTTTCTTATTTTTTATCTCACAGCACAATAAATAAATTGTAGTTGGAAAATCTATTAGGACTACAAAATTAAACTTAACTACTTGCCATGAGGAAAGGGTCAAACGAATATCCACGCTGACGTTGTTCTTTAAGCAGCAATCCTACCTCTAGGAAGCCTCACCAAGAAGCCTCCCACTTGTAGCCTAATTGTTTTCAGACAGTCCGAGCCAGGCTCAGCACTACCCCCACCTTCAGAGCGTGTTCTAGCCATTTAACGTGTCTCTTCTCAAATGAAAATGCAGCACATGGTGAAAACAAGAGAGATCAGGCAAAGGTGTTAGATGCTGTATGTGCCACTGACATAATACTTCAATAGGATATGCTGTAATTTCCTGCAATTAATTCTTAGAAAAGCTACATGGATTTTTCCAGAATTATAATATTTTACTTGCAACACTAATATTAAGTTTGTGTCACCCTTTCCATTATATAGCCCTAAAACTAAAAGCTTGTCATTGGCTGCAGAAAATATTTTTCTATATCCTGAAAGCAAGCATTTGTACACTGTCTTCCTAAATGTGTTTTCTAAAACTCCACCATAGCTGTCATCTTAGTGGCGAGTATTACAAACCATCACAATATTTCACAAAGGAAACACAAAGTGAGCCTTGTGAGCTCAAACCCTTTGATGGTCTAAAATGAAAACAGTGCTCCTATATGAACACAGCTTATCCTGTACCAAATTTAACATTTGCCTCGAAGCTTTACCAATGAGAATACTTACTTTACTGGAGCATTGGTATGATTCCACAGCAAATACATGGCTGGAAATTTAACTCAGGGCAAAGGCTCCAATTTCAATTCCCGGGACCAAAATAAAAACAAAACAAAACAAAACAAAAAAATCACTGCTGCCTTCTTTCTAAAGGCCTGGACTCATTCCTATCACCCAGAATCAGAGGTCAATTCTCCAAGAAGCTTTAGAACCCTTATTAAAGGCATGACATGAAACTCGCTTGCTGGAGGATACGTAATTAGTACTAGAACAAGGACTAGGTGTAGACATCTCAAGTCTTAATCTGGGCTTCTGTTTCTCATTGCTCTATTTTCTCACTGCTGTAATGCCATTTTGTCCTTACGTTTGGGCCAAACACCTTCCACAAAGGGGAGGAGAACGTAATCCTGTTGAGGGCAGATCAGCATCTTCTCCGTACCTCCTCTTTCTCCTGGATTTGAAATTATGGCCTCCCTAAACTAAGGAGAATGTGTAAGCCTACGGAATTAATTCATTTGGTTGGGAGAATGACTAAGAGGAACAGATATAGACACCAGCAAAACAGATTGAAAGCACTGGAAAGATCTATACTTGCATATTTTTCCAATATGCAATATTGGAAATATTAAAAATAAGTCTTGAGACTTATTTTTTGATTTTTAACTACAAGCGCCATTTAAACAGAAAGAAATCAAGTGTGACAGTCAAATCCTAAGAGTTAGCGATTATACTCAATTCAATGGTGATCACAAGGACAGATGCCCATTCCTTCTATAAAGGGTAATATTAATATTGTTTATGAAAGCACTATATTTTCTTCTAGACTTTTTCATAATGAATATGTTTTATAGTTAAAATTGTACTGCAAGGCCAGCAAGATAGCTCAGCAGACTAAGCACCTACTTAGGCAAATGCAAGAACTGAGGTTTGATCATAGGCACCACAAGCTGGACCTGGCCCTCCCCAGGGATGCTGGGCCAGCCAGCGAGACTGGGCATGTTATGCAGTGCTGTAGCCCCAGTGCTGGGGAAGCTGAAAACAGGAGAATCACTATGAATCCAAGCTGTACCAAATACATAATAAAAAATTTAAAAAAATAAAAATCATATTTCATTTACACTACTGTGCTCTAGGAGTCTCCATTTAATATTATAACAAATTATTAAAAGTTACTTGTGTCATTTCATCAGTCCATGGCAGTTCATCACATGACTATATGATAAATTTGATGACTTCATTAATATTAAAATCAGAATTTGGGCTGGCCAAATAGTTCAGTGAATTAAAGTGCCTGCAAGCAGGCACAGAGGCTGGGAGGGTTCGATCCCTGGGCTTACCATGCTGGCCCCACCCTCAGGGGTGCTCAGTTGAAGCTGGGTGTGGTAGTGCATGTCTGTAATCCCAGCTCTTGGGAAACTATAAACAGGTGGATCACTATGAGTCTGATCAAGTAGTAAGACCCAGAACATCCTGTACACCCTTCCCAAAAATACTAAATTAATTAATTACTTAATTAAATAAAATCAGGGGTTTCTGAACATCTAAATTTTTCAAAACCAATTTTTCTTATATAAGCACAGTATGTGTTAAAAAGTTTCTTTAGAAAACTAAAACAAAAAAAATTAATTATAATTCTACTACTTGAAGGCATTTGACTTAAAATTATATTCACAACCTCTTGGTATATGCAGTATAATTCAAATCAGGATCCCGACAGTTAGTACTCAGTGCTACTAAGAAGGTAAGTTATTGGATCAATATGGAAGCCAAGGTCCTAAATATAGAGTTCAGATTATTTTTTCTATCAGGCACTATAATCTAAACCCAAAGGGGTTCTAGAGTTCTCAAGATATCCTGTGTGGAGTCCATGAATGGGTCCTCTCAGAAACCAGTGGCTCTGACAATCCATTTAGCATTAAAACAGAAAATCTTAACAGAAGCATAGCTGTCATGCGTGTGCCAATTTAAGAAACCCTAGTTTCTAGCCTTGCATTATGGGTGTCCAGTAATGTTATGGTTTGTGTCTAGTTGTCGCCCAAAAGCCTCATGTAGTCATGGGGTGGGGACTTGAAGAGTTTGTGATTAACTCATGATCCATTGGGATTATATGTGATCCAAGACTGGGATTATAGGTCTTAGTACTGCTGGGATTATGGGTGTGAGTACTTCCCCCAGCCTGAGGCAGAGAGCCTGCATGTAGTATAAGAGACAGACAGACTTTCTTTAGCTATTGCTCTTTGTTACATTGTTGTTGTTCCGCCACCATGAACTGCTGCTCTCTGCCGTGTGCCCCTCTGCCTTGGAGCCAGCTGAGTATGGACTGAAACCCGCAGTAACTGTGAGCTGAATAAACCTTTCCTTCCTTCATTTTGAGTGTTAGGTATTTGTCCCAGCAATGAGAGAAGACTAAGACAAGTAATGAGCTAGAATTCCCCCATCAATTGTTCCATCATTCGTAATGTTTGTACTTATCATTCGTGCCTGTTTGTTTTCTGATCTACCTGATATTCTCAGACCAGCCTCTGGCTAGAAGCTAATCGTTCTACCATCTCATTTCTGCTGGTACCAAAGGGTTTTCCAAAGAACATCCGGTCACGATCATCTGTCCGCTCCATCTTACCTTCAGAAGAAAAAGGTGTAGAAACATGGGTGTGCATGAAGTATGACAAAAAATTAAACAGAATCATGCAAAGAAAAAAAGGTGTTTTTTTTTTCTTTTTCCTTTTCTTAAATGTTCCTCTTCTTAAACCTCCTGCTCGTGTGTATTTTCTTCCTCTTCATCTTCCTCCCCAAATACAAGTCTACAGGAAAGAGGCACTTCCAGCCGCAGAACGGAGTGGGGAACGCTTTGGGATAAATGAATATCTGAATCAGCGGGGGGAGGGCCTTCTTTTCTCTTGGAGGTTTCAGGCTCGTGCATCCACAGGCTCCACCCAATTGGATGAGTCTTCCAGTGCGCTAATTCTCTACAGATGACTTCAGCCACGCCCAGGTTCAGAAACATCTGCCTGACTTACATACAAGCTTTACTGAATACCAGTGCAGACAAAATGCTTTTCCATTCAGGAAACTGCACTCTTGACATCACTGCAACTTCTTATATGAGATAACAGTTATTAGCCACTCAGTGAAAACGTCCTAATTCACCTAAAGGATGTATAAAGTGGAGACAGTGGGAATGGCGCCATAGAACCCAGCCAGCTTAGGCTGTTGGAGTTCTTAGGACGCTGTGTCCATCTTGTCAACCTGTTTGGACTCAATTGAGAGTCCTTTTCATCTGCACTGACTCTGGCTAGTACAGAAAACTCCTCTCTGAACATTTCAAGCTAAAAGCTCTCCAGTAAAATTTATGTGTAACAAGGCTAAAAACAGGAGGATCACTATGAGTCCAAACTGCATAATGAGACCCTGTACCAAATACATAAAAAAAAAAAAGTATATGTAACAGAAGTCAGGAACGTAACCTGACTGAGGATGGTATACTATTTTTATTCTGACCTGTAAATTCCTTAACTTTCCTTGCAAATATTAGAACTTTAAATTTTCTTAATGGACTGTGTGGTAGGTAAAATTAATTCACTGTCTCACAGGAGGCATTACACCTTTTCCATCATTTATTTTCTTTTATTTTGAACAAGTAAAAATATCTGGCTCTAACATTAATAACTTTGAGTGGAAGTTACTATATGTGAATTAAAAATGGTTATGTCAGTACATCCCTCAACATTTAAAAGAGATTTCCCTGTGCTAAATCAAGTGTCACACAGTATATCAGTTTTTATTTCCCATCTCTCAAGGCTGGTATGCATACTGTTGAGCTTCTTAAATTCTAAGTATAGACATAATTCAAAAAAGCTAGGCAAATGCTTGACTTACAGGAGATGGTATACATAAGATTTATATGGACAACTTTATTTTAAACAAGAAGGACTTTTGCATTTTGTACTGCTACATCACATAACGTCATCTGTGTTTAAAAAGCTATAAAATACGCTGGAAAGGTTCATTTATTATCTTTCTAATTTCACAAGCCCTATCGATCTAATAGCAAAGACCATTTTAATGTGAAAGGTGAAAATTTGACCCTGTTTTTCTAGAATAAAGTGCCATGTTCCCTTTCGTATGATCTCCAGGCAGCTTTGCCTAATTCTCCATTGACCATTTCCAAGTTCCTGTTAAACCTGACTCCACTCATGAACAAACCAAACCAGCCTCTTTCCCTTCTTCTCTCTCCTCTTCTCCTCTCCTCTCCTCCCTTCCCCTTCTCTACCCTCCCCTCCCCTCCTCTCTCCTCTCCTCTCCTCTATCTCTCGCCCTGACACACACGCACACATACACACACAGAATAGGTTATTAAGTGCTATCTCTAAACTGAACCTCAAAGTAATAGAAATGATCAAGAAACAAACATGAGACAAATTGTCCCTGAAAGACTGAGTCTATGTTGTGTACTGTCACATGCTTGCACCATCCAGAGCACCTGCTGCTCCTACTGACCCCACTCTGCCTCAGAAGAGACACAGTACTCTTCCACTTTAACTCCAGAAAGAAGCACAGACAAGAAGCACAGACTAGTTTACCTGAATTACACAGACTAGTTTATCTGTGTTTAAAAAGCTAAAGACTGAGATCTGAGACATAAGTACAAGAAGATAAAATAAGGGTCAATGAGATAGCTCAGTGAACTAAGTGCCTGCTTACACATGCACTGGGACCAGAGTTTGATCCCCAGCATGCACTGGCCCTGTCACCAAGTATGCTGAGCCGGCCACAGAGACCAGATGTGGTGAACTACAGTGTAATTCCAGTGCTGGAGAGGCTGAAAACAGGAGGATCATTATGAGTCCGAGATGCACAGTAAGACCCTCACAAAATACATAGAAAGGAAAATAAAATAAACAAAAGAAGATCAGATGAAAAAGCTGAAAGTACATGAAAAGCACTGGCATTCACCCTCAGAGTTTGGTCAGCTGGGTAAGACAATGTACAGTAAGGCCACATTCGGGGAACAGGGAGATAGTTGATTAATTTCCATACAGTAGCTCACAGGATCTGGTCAGGTCTTTTCTTATTTATAGCTCCCTTTGAACTCAAACAATATAGCATGATTAATGCAGAGTTTTAATCCATAACAAGAATTTGTTCTATTCATAGATTACAGTAGCTTTACCTATTCTTTATAATCCAGAAATTTTACTATTAAAATGTTTGAAGCAGGCTATAGAACATCTATCATTACTTAAGAAGTTAATTAGATTACATAAAAGAAATAATTAGATTTGCATTTTTATCTTCATTTTAAACTTCCAAAGAAGATCTCAACAGCTTGCCTGTGGGCAATTAAAAACAGCACACAGAGAAGAGAGGGGGTCTGTTTTTCCTGGCTAATTCATGATTGAAGACAGAATTACAAAATATTTTAAGGGCTGGCTAAAGCTGGGGGCTAATCCTAGACTTCTAAGCTTTGTTTATAACACTCATTTCATTGCAAAAGAGTATCAGATACATGTACAGTGCCAATAGAAGTATCAAATTACTTTCAATAGGTTTATTTGGTCCTTTTCTGAGGCTTTTGGGAGGCAATCCATCACCTGATCAATAACAGAGAGAGAGAGAGAGAGAGAGAGAGAGAGAGAGAGAGAGAGAGAGAGAGAGAAATCAACAGCTACGAGAGCCCAAACATTATCACTGCAGGTTTGTTTATCAGTGCTAGTACAGTTAGCAAAGGGATATAACCTAAGACAGAGAAACTGCGAGAGACTGGACGTCAGCTCCCACTATCCTTATTGTACCCGTTGTGTTCTCCAACCATCTCAGAAAGACAATAAATGAAAGGTCCAGCTCTTAAAATTAGAGGTCAATTAGATACTTAACGATGAAGCATATCTTCAAATATATATCTATTATTATTATACTAGCAAAAAATTAATTAACCAGGTCAGGCAGGCCATGAAGGCTAATGTACAAAGTAATTATTTCTGATCTTCAGACAACTACTTCACATAAAAAAGTAGTCCTTTATTCTGCTGAGTAGATACCTAAAACGCCTGTAGTTAATCACACTGAAGGCAACAAAAGGTAAGGTTTATCTCCTTAAAAGAGGAAGATACACCCCCAGTTACTCTATTTAATTGTTTAAAGACAATCACTTTTCTGCCAAAAATATTAAGCATCTTTGTGGCTTCCACACAAGAAGGAAGGAAAACATATTTAATAATGTTCTAACACATGGAGAGCACAGGGATACAATATATGCCCACAATACACAGTAATGTATTATAATCAAACTAGAAAACAATATGCATGAAAACTCATGGATTCTTAAGAACACAATGAAGCTTTAATGAACCAAAAAAGTAAATAAGTAGCCCATAGTACAACGTTTACCAGAAAGTTTTCATTAAGACAGAATATGGCAAGAAACAGCAATAGAACTCGGTTCAGGTATTTTTATAGACTGAATTTGCCATCCAGCAAGACATGATGGGGGAAAGCAATAAATATTGTATATTAATCATAAAGAAAACAGTTTCAACTCTCAAAATTATACACAAAAATATGTATGGATACGAATTGACAAAAATCATTGGCCCCAGCAAAATGTTCATAAAATCCCAACCAATCTGCCCATTATTAAGAGACTATTTTTCAGGGTAAATAATATTGCCTGATTGGTACAACATACAAGAAACTTGAAAAACTCTACATTTGAGGTCTGAGAGATATCTAAATAGTTGTATAATACTATTTATCCCTAGAAACCATTCTCATATTTGAACGATGAAATCTTTTGCAAAGGTCATGTTCTAGTTTTAAAATGACACCACTGAATTTACTCTCCTAACCTGCTATAGAACCAATGAATGTGACACACCGTGTTCATGAAGAGTACACTCTCCAGCTTCAAAGCCACAGTCTGGTCAAATGAGGTGAGATGAGTAAATATTTGGATGAATCAAGACATGACAATAAAAGACTTTGTTTTGCTTAATATAGTCTCATTTAATAGTTGATTAAAGTACTATAAATATGATTTGATCATATTTATTAGCTATCATGAGGATGAAAAGTTAATTTTATTTGTCAATTAGCTTAAAAATATAATGTATTAAAAGATAGCTAAGATACTACAGTGCCATAAATGGGATTGGGAAGATGAAATTACTGAAGCAGCTATCTGCTCTCTATAACTAGTGCCAATGCCAAGGAACCACATCCCATGACCTACTAGTTTTGCTTTGGAGAGACTTATTAAAACGAGAATCTCTGTCCCTGAAATCTTAAAAATATCTAATTTTTGGGCTCTGCATCAGAATTATTTAATGTATAACAAATTAGAGAAATCACCATTTTCTCCAAAGGATTTAAATTCACTAAGCAAACAACCTCCTAAAAGATTTGCTAAAATTACTAAAATATTTTAATAATCATTTAAAATTATGATCCTGATTTTTAAATGGTATAAATTGGCTCATCAAAAATATAATAGTGGCTCTTAAAATCATTCATCACACCTTTCAACAACGCTTACATGGTCTGTATCACTTTTAAAGTTTAGTCAGGATTTACCAGGGCAAAATTATGTTTAAAATTTCATTCAAGCAAGAAAAATATAAATGAAATTATTTTTGACTACACATATATGTTTTGAATCACTACCAAATAAAATAAGCATGGGAATTTTTACAATGTAATATGAATCATGATTTTTTCCTAATTATAGTGGAAGATTTTGTTTTACAATCTGTATAAATCATTCAGGTTTTTATCTTTACCCTTTGTGACAGACCCAAATACGTTTATGTGCAGTTGCTGCAAGAGGTTAGACACTCTACCCTTTCTTTTTGTTAAAGTTTGGAAACTGCAAGCCATAATTACTAATTTAGAAGTCAATGTTCTAAGCAAAAAGAATAGTCCTGAACACTCTGATACTCTGCTCAGAACCCATAGCACTCGCCATGGCTTACTCCTGCTGATCATATTAACTAATAGTTTCTAGGAATCAAGATTATAAAAGGAACTTCCTCAAATTGTCTTTATTTGCTTTTAGAAAAAAAGGTAAGTTTCATTTTGAATCATTTTATTTTATTCTTTCTCCTGTTTGGTTTTCCAATGGAAGAAAGTCTCTCTTTTTGTGATTAAAAAATGTTTGATGCATTTATGAAGGCTTACATGTTATTTACAATGTATATTTAATTTTTGAGGGAGGTGGGGATATGGCTCAGTAGAGCAAACACTTGCCTGGCAAGTGCAAGGCCCTGAGTTCAATCCCTGGTTCCACAGAATAAAAACAGAGAGAGGGATCTGTTACAATGTATATTTAAATTAGTTCAGCATTGATGTTTCTCTTAATTAGATCCATCTGTGACTTATCAAAATCTATATTTGGAAATATAGTAAGCCCATTACCCTTTCAGTGAAATAACTAAAAATATTAATATAAAATCCTGCTTTGCAAGTGATTTTTAGGATTTGAAAAGGTCTTTGGATGATTGCACACTGAAAAGATAAATACTGACAAGATAAGTCACAAAACAGCTACTTAAGACAGAGTGAACTGACAGACATTTTTATTCTAACCAGTTTTATTTCTTACAATGAATATAAGTCTGACCCTAAATAGTAGTGTACAAAGTATAAAGGTATAGAGCTAAGTCTAAGAGTTGATCAGCATAAATTTTGAAAATTTAAACAATAGAAAGTTCTACAATAGTTGAAGCCAAATAAACCTCTATCATAAAGCTTAAAAATTATTCCTTTCTTTCTTAAATTGAACGTTCAGATGAGTATCTTAAAAATCATGTTCCATAATTTCCTAAAACAAGACATTGGTTGATTACAGTCAAGTTTCAAATATATAATCATAGGTGATAAATACTAGTACTATTTCATAAAAATATTGTAAACTGTTGCCATTCATCTAAATTCTTCATAGAGAAGTATCAAATAAGACAGAACCAACTTTGAACTAAGTGAAAAATATTAAAAATAAATAAGAAGTGAGATGTAGTAAAAGCAATAATAATAAACTAATATATGAACATCTGGGGTCTTCTATTCTTGCCTTATAAATAGGAGAAAATGAGAGGACTAAATAATCATGTAATTTAACACCTACTGAGATTTTAGGGAGGGATTGGGAGAAAGTAGTGGGACACCGCAGGCTAAGAATCTTGACCTTAGCAGTAGGAAATTCACTGAATTTTTTAATAAGGCCAGAAAAAGGTTAACACCTGGACAGTTATTTAATTAAGAATCCCAGCATGAATTGTAAAGGGTCTATCAGGATGAGAAATTATTCCAAGATTTAATTGTAAAAACTGACCATCATAAGTGCCAAAGATAATCCACCTCATCTATATTGGGATTTGATTTGGAAACATACATATTTAAGAAGAAATATAGAATCAAAACAAAAACATTGGCTAAAATTTTCTAGTGAAGTTAACAGAGGAAAAAGCCAAAGTAGGTCCAGGTACTTCTTCAGACATAAAGGTACTTCTTCACACACAAGGTGTTTTACAGTGACTATTACCTTGAACATTAAGAATAATTAATAAAATGAACCAAAAACTTAAATGATAGTCTCTGGTATTCATCAATGGGATAAGAAATTAGAATTATATGAATATATATATGTATATATATATATATATATTTGTATCATATGTATATAGAATATATATCATATATATGGAATGTATAGAGAAAATACATGATATATATAGATATATATATTTGTATCATAAAGCATTAATAATATATAATATAATTACCTTAAAGAAAGTAATAATTCTAAATATATATTCGGCTCAACTACATCAAATTTTAGTCCTCATAATTTAGACAATATCTACAGTAACCAAGAAAAACATAGTTTATGGTGGGTAAAGTATAACTCTGGAACTAATATGCCTGAAAATTAATCACCCGACACCCCATTTCTTATTCTAGCACTTTCTAGAACTCACATACTTATGATCCTATTCAGAAATTAAAACTACTTCCCATTCTTAAATAACTATTACTTGAATGAATCACTAAGTACCTACAGGAATTATTGAAATCAGGCCAGAGCACCATAATTATGATCTACAATTTTGTGCAGCCAAATAAAAAAGGAACTCTGTAAATAAAGCTATAACTATCCAGGAACAAGTTTTCTTTTCCCGACTGTAAGCTCCTTGAAGACAGACATTCACTAGTCTTCATGTTCCCCTCCGCATCTAGAAGGGATACAGTTAAATATTTGCTAAGAAACAAGTGAAGTTTCAGCAGCCGTTTTTCAATTCTTCTCACAATTGGCCCAGTGAGTGTTAACAGGGAAATAAAAATTAGCTACTCTCCATAATACGATTACATACTAAAACACAAAACAGAAAGCAGTGGGGGGCCACCAAAAGTAGCATCAGAATGCTCCCTTGCAAATCAAATGTCTTAACCTGCTTATATTGAGTAGGTGACAGAAGGGGGAAAAATATGCTTCTTGTGCCTGTATATCATCTCGGAGAAGAATGCGTCAACCCCAACCCAGTCAATATTTCTTACATCCACTTGTACAACGGTGTACAGCATCCTTGAACAACAGCCCTGTTACTACTGTTTATAAGATAGGCTTTTATTTGCAGCATTTCAGATTCTATTTCCGTGGAGGAAAGTATGTAAGTATAATCAGATGAGGATAATAAAATACACTGACCTGGATCTGTTGCTGCAGTAGATTAATTTTGTGCTGCTGTTGCAGAAGTTGCTGCTGTTGTCTTGCAATCTATTAGAAATAAAGTTTCATTAAGTTAAAATAAAATGCTTATACCTTTGCCATCACCTCAAGCATCCCTCCTGATATTACAAGAATGCTTTATTCCACCTCTGCATGAAAGAGTTAAAATGTAAAAGCTGCAGGGAAAAAGCTTTGAACCGGGCTGTCTCTCTGCTTTAGCTGCATGTGGAAACTACCCCTGTCGTATTACATTTGTGAGCAATTTACCTAAATCTTCACTGGTCAGTGGGGAAATCAGGGGATATGAGACCTTCCATCTTTGTAGGATCAAGACAAGCAAATTCTAGTCCAATTTGTCTAAAGAGTTTAATTGGGGCATAACAGGGAAATCTGGAAGCAAAGAAGGAAAAAGCTTTTCATAACTCTATATGATTTACTTTGGTGAAATCTTTTCTGATGGAAAGATCTTTGTAACTAATACACTTACATATATTTTCAAGGAGCATAAAAAATAATGCAAAGTAAAAACTCTTTAGCTTTTTACTGTTGTTGAACAACTGAGCTATAATCTAACATTTATACATTTATTCTTTTGAAGGTAATATACAGGATCCACACATCCTTGCTTCACTCAACAATTAAACTGAAGATCTTCCTATGTTATCTTTTCTATAAAAAAGTATATTAATAGCAGCCATTTAATCCAAGCCCTATTGAGGACTGGATCTGTCCATCATATCTTTAACATAATGATATCCACAGATATCTACAGAGTGTAAGTCAGCACCAGAATGCTTATTGTCTGAGAAACAGAGCTGTTACACTTTGAAGTCCAGGAAAATGCTACTAATTAGACACATATTCATTGACTACCTACAGAACAGGAAAGTGACCAAAGAATACCTGGTCACTTCAGTTTAATGGTGCTTTGTAGGCAGCAGTTTTTCTCCTATTTATTCTTATTCCCAAAAGCTAAAATTTTAGAATGGACTTTATGGAAAACCAAGTGAGTAGACATTAGTCCCAGGCCTTCTTGGAGGTTGCATTCTTCTTGAGCCTTTTTGATACTGTGGCTCAGAGCCGGAAGAAATGCCCGAGTCATTTCATTCAGCATAAAAATGACAACATAGCAGTCTGCTCCCAAATTGTTGCTTTTAATTTCTAGTGATAACTGTCTTATACTGGAAGACATGATGAAGCAGAATCTAAAATAGAATATAGTTTGATAAACGGTACCACTGTTTCCAAAAATAGAAGAGCATTTAGTGGGAAAATGAAGAGTATTTAAGCAGACTGGAATGGCCCACTCTGCTGGTCACCCTCGAATTAGAAATGGACAACTCCTTCTGCAGCTGGAGGTATAGACGCAGGACCCTGTGAATATTTATTTCCTCTTAGCAAACTAGTGAAACCGCACTAGGCATCTAATATTGATGGTCCCTCCTAAATGATAAAGTGCTGCATAGAAATGCATCCCAACACCACAGTGCAATTACTATCAACCACTTAGATGTATGGGTTTGACACAGTGAAGTATGGGACATAAGCACCATGTGGCTCAAATTCTGAGTTTTATTTGCCAATCGGCTGAGCTACATGCTCGCTTCATTGAGCATGACAACCTAGTTTTAAGTGTCATTTAATTTTCATTTTGAAATATAATTACAAAGTGTTCACTGTAAGATATCACTCGTCTGCAAATGTGTCAAGATTAATTTGTGCTAGCTTATTCACAAGTGTCAATAGTTAATTACTGTGTCATCTCTGGATGGCTAAATGACATTCTAACTTCTGATTTTTTACAGTGTTCCTTTATGTTATTTTCCATTAGGGGCTAAGTCCATATTCCTACATGTGGGCAAATATTCAAGCACATAAAATACCAGACGTCACAACTCATTAAAATCAACAGAGCATATATTGCTCTATATACCCCTATAAAATACATTTAACTGAAAAGATAATTCCAGTAATAATGTCAGATTCCTAAAAACTGCACATTAATTTGAGTCTGTCTGATCTAAAGCATCAGGGACTACTCCATAGGATCATTGTTGTTAGATTAATGTACTCCACGAGACAAGAAAAACATTTGGGAAAATGATTTATTTTTTTAAAAGATACATAGTTGTAATTTGCTCTTTTTTTCTTCTTTCTCACTTCTAAATCAATCAAGTCAAAGTCTTTTAAGAACCATATGCTGTTTTCAGTGATTTACCTATGCTACAAATAATGATCAGAGAAATTATCATCCAAACTAAGGCAACACTTGTGAGTAGAAGGAGTGGCATATTAATAATTACCCTGGAAAACAAATATAAAACTGGGTTATATGCTGGGGAAGATTAAGATGTAGAACTCTATCCTTAAATCTAGGGAAAATTACTGGACCTGTAAAATTAAAAAAACAATGCTTTTCTAGAACACAACTCTTTTTCTGGATGAGGAAAGTAAGGGCCAAAGAGATCATTTGTCTTAAACTACACTGGGATTAGCTGTAATCTCTATGTGAATTAGTGCCCCCCAATAATTAAATAAATCAAAACTTTCTAGAACAATATATCATTTCATGTATGCCTAGTTATCATGCTCCCTTCTTTGTCCTCCACAATCTCCTCTGTTTGCAAGACTCGATTTCCAGAAAGTCTTTCTTTCCTTCTTTTTTTCCTTCCTCCCTTTCTCTCTTTTCTTTCTGTTTTGTACTTCCTTCTCAATAATTTTTTATTTATTTTTTAAAGAATGCTTGCAACAAATAAAGCAATCAATGTGATTGCTCGCTGAGGTTGGCACATTCCACATCTCCCGCTCATCAGCTCCTTTTGCAGGGCTCACCTGTTCTTGCTGTTGGCGAGCAAGGTCCATTTGCTGCCGTTGTTTCTCAATTTGTGAGGCTGCCAGTTTTTTCTGTTCGTCGTGCGCTGCCAGGAGCTGCTCCCGCAAACTGATCAGCTGGGTAATCATCGTGGAGAGCTGCCGTTCTTTCTCTGCCAGGCTCTCAGGTGTACCTAAAATGGAAGCAAGAAGAGATCTCGCAAGTTTGAGGAATATCGGAAGAAATTAGAGAAAGTAGGCAGAATTTAGGAAGGGAATCGCCCAGATACTGCAAGATCTGGGACAATAATGGTAGGCCACTGGGAGTCCAAGACCACCGCAGGGCAGCAGGGAAATGAATGCTATCATTCATTTATCACTGTTCTTGCCAAAAACAGTATTGTCATCAATAAAATCCTTACACATTCCTCCTTCCAGCTCTGGAAACTAAAAGCAGAGATGCCTACTCCACTCCCTCTTCATCACCTTCTCACCCTGTCTAACCCAGTTAGGAACCTATGATATTTAGAGATCAGAAACTAGAAACATATTAATGTTCCATAACCACCTCTATTCTCACAACTAAGACAATACCAATAGCTGAGGCACAGTGGGAATACATATATTAACTATTAAGAACCTTTTGATCATTTCCCTCAACATGTTTCTATTGTGCAAAGATCTATATCTGAAGTTTGAAGTTCAGAAGTCAGGGGTCAAGGAATAAACTCAACAAAGACAAAAAAAAAAATTGCCTCAGGTAAGAAAGGAGTGAATATGGCTTTTTTTTCCCCCCTGTGGAGGGAGCAAGCTAAAGTTCTCAAGTTCATCCTTAAAGGCAACAGTGTTGCTTATGGGGCTCTCTTACTTCTTTGCCATTTGTCATTCTTCAAAAGGAAAAATACATTTTGAGGTTGAAAAGGTTATGCATAAGGATATGTAGTTTAATGAATATGATGTCGCTGAACACTTACGGTAGGCACTAATGGTGCTGAACAGTCTTTTTATGGGCAAATTGCACAGCTCTACTAAGTAAAGGGTACAGAATCCTTTTGTGAATCTAAATTAGAGCATTTTACTGCAGCATAAGATAAGAATTTCAGTCCACTGTATTTGAGCCATACAGGTTTCATTATGAAGAAATGATCTATGATTTGAAAGCTTTTCAGAAAGATTCCACCAGCTGTCAAAGGGGACAAAGATTGCCAATTTTTGTGTATGTAAAAGGATAGACTTCCAACCTTCTTTAAACCCTCCTCAGTCCTGCTAGGAAAGCATCAAACAATCTTAGAAGACAACAATATTTTGAGTATTAGTGGCCCTATTTTTTTTAGTGGCCCCATTGGGAAAAAGGTATCTTCAGGACACGCTGGCCAGCACATGCTAGTGTGTGATTCCTACAGGGTAAAACTGATGTCAGCTGAGAAGCTAGAATAATAAGGACTATCAGGGTATAATGTCAGCTCAGGTTATAAAAAAAAGCTCTCTATATCTCTTAAAGCCTTAAAAATGTATACATCAATACTTGATGGAAAATATCTTTTCCATGTTATGCCTAATATGTTTGATATTTAGACAGATAGTTAGAGTAAACCAAACTGCATATGTTGCAGCTTAATAATCAGCTTCTCTTCTGGATGGTTAATAATCTAAGTTTGCAGATCAAAAATTGATGAAATGGAAGGGCTTTAAGGTCAGCCAACATTTTGGCCCTAGCCTCTAAAGGCCAGTGAAGACTCAGGACATAGGAGAACCTGTACTATAACATCAAGTAACTCAGTTGTGTCCCAAATTTTCTGATCAAGGAGATTATGGAGCTACAAAGGAATGTGATGGATGATCTATAGTGTGCCTGGGGAGAGTCTCATGGAGAGAAAACTTTCTCACAGGCTTTCACAGAAAGCAAATTGGTCAAGCAATGGCCATGACTCATCCACATGGCTGACACAGACAAAGGATCAACTAAGTGCAGTACAGGGTTACAGGATAAACCCTGAGGGGGCTTGACTTACCTTATCACATACAAAAGTTACATTTCTTGTTATATAGATCTTGCTTTATTTTGATCTTAACCATCCAGCAGAAAAGTATAAAAATTAGGTATATAAAGTAAATCCATAGTATATGCTGAGCTGTAAAAGGCTCTAGTCAACAACTTCTGTGGATAAACCACTACTATTGTGGACTGCTGGACTGTGCTGGAGTGGTTTGCTGAATTCAAGCCCCTATAATAATTGAATGTCAATAGAATACCCATCTCTGACAGGACTAAACAAAAAAGGGGATACAAAGGAAGTACCGTTCTGTATTTGTATATACAGAATAGTTAGGATAAATATGCAGCTACTTTCACATAAATCTATGAGAAGAAAGATTTGAACTAATAGTGTTTGTACAGGGTATCCTGTCTGCTTCTTATACTATGGATAACCACTAGGAAGATAACAATGTAAAAAGTATTAATTATTGAAACTGCCCTATAAATCAGCTTTGAAAAAAAAAAAAGATAGTCATACAGCTATATTCTCCTAATTCAATGAATAGAGGGATCTGCTCCAATAGTTTTTGTAAATAGAGTATCATGTCTTCCCCTTGTACAACACATAACCACTAAGAAAAGAATATGTAATGTATTAATTATTGAATCAGTCCTACTAATTTGATTTGAA
>PVKA01000651.1:0-155000 GCA_004027165.1 Ctenomys sociabilis | reverse complement strand
AAGATAAAGGATTTCAGTACAAAACCACCACAAAGACCTCTATTATCTTATCAGTCTTTGGTTACAACAGCTGAACCAATATGACTAAATTCTGAATGAGTTTTTTCAAAACAGCAGAATACTGGAATTTCTTTGTTTTCTCATCAGTCAGCTATTGTCATTGCTCCCATATGCTATAGTCCACTTCTCAGTAAATAAAAAGTTTAATAAATGCAGCAATTGTGCTCTTAGGAATCATTTAGGGACCACTACACAAGAAATGTTCCTCATGGGTTGAGATATTTCCTTTTTTTCTTTTCACTAAATGCATGAGAATTTCCTCTTTAAAACACAAACAAACCTTATTTTAAAATCTGCTATGTACAAGCAAGGCTAGGAGACCCTGGTACTCTTGAAAATAAGATCAAATGCTGCTATCTATAACAGGCCTACTCACCTCTCCTTCAGCTTCCCCTCTTCCTGGCTGCAAAAGGAAGTCTATTTCCTGGATCAACTGAGGTCTATTCATGTTTCAGATCCTAATAGCGCAAGAACAATCCGTGGAATTCTGCCATCTAGCTCCCAACTTCACAGCTGGGCCTTTGGCCCATTGTGCTTTATTAGTCTATCATTTCTGCATCCGGAAATGAAGGTGTCCTGAAACATCTCTTCCTCCATATAGGACAGACTGTCTTTACATTACTGTTTTTTGATGATGATAGTCAGTTGATAGCTACATCTGCGTAACCTACACATTAAACTGATATTTGTAGTTTTTCAGAAACATGGCTATCTTTGTGCAATTAAACATTAAATATCACTGAGTATTAAAGAATTTGTTTCAGCATCACTGAGTGTTACAGAATTTGTTTCTCTAGATTTTCCATCCAAATCAAGCAAAGGAAAGGGGTGTATGACAAATAGACCTTATTAACTAGACTTTGTCTTAATAGTACTTATGTGTTATTCAATCATAACACTAAAATTTGTACTATTTAAAAAAAACTATTAAGAAGGAAAGCAATCTGACAACCTCACAGAACATTTCACTGATTTTTTTTTTTTTTTTTTTGCAGAACTGGGGATTGAACTGAGGCCCTTGCACATGCCAGGGAACCATTTATTCCACTGAGCCGTCTCCCCAACCCTCATTTCACTAATTTTGAAAAATGTGACTTCCCCAGCCTCAGACCTAGAATACATACTTGGGGAATTTCTAAAAGTGAGGAAAACTACTCTGAGGAACCTCTGTGGCATCATATATCATGTAAAGCTCAGAAATATGCAACTATTTATTTTATTTTATTTTATTTACTTTATTTTATTTGGGGGGGGCAGAACCAAGGATTGATCTCAGGCCTTCGTGCTTGCCAGGCAAGCGCTTATTCTGCTGAGCCATCTCCCTGGCCTGCTAACTATTTTTTTACAAAAGGAAAAGAAATATGCAACTTCACAGTAAGGCTTTGTTTACAAAATAAAAGTTAAAAAGCTTGGCTAGTAAATCAAACAACCAAAGAGATCAGTAAATTGAACTTTGACATCTTCTAGATGTGAAAATAGGTCTTGACATCAAGTGACATGCCTGGAGTTACTCAGGAAGTATGCAGCTAGTTTGGCAGACAAGATCCTCTGAACGCTTATTCCCTAGCTCTTCTCTCCCCAAACAACATATGGCCTCCTGGGTCCAGGCCCAAATAGTGTACAATGATTATGCAGACCACGGAATTTTCTGGCATTCTCTGGCATTCTCTAACATTCCAGATACAATATTTACAACACCCATGAAAGTCTGAGAAATGCACTCAAATATTTGCATGATTCAAGAGAGCTGCTGCCCGGGGTGCAGTGCGTCTCTAGGCTAAAACAGTCAAGTGCTAGCCAAGAAGAAGTTATGTGGAGAAATTTAGGAAGTACGTCTCGCAAAATTTGAGAACCTCCCAGACATAACTAAGGCTTGAGATAGTTACCTGCACAAACATACAAAGTACTGTGAACGTGCCTTCTATGTATCTATAATCTGTCTAATATAAATTAAGAAAATGACCTAAGCCAATATGTCTCACTGTACAGTAACAATAGTTTAAATATATAGTGATTGCTTTTTGGCATGAAGACCTAGTTATTTATTTCTCATGATAGTACTATGAAATCAGTCATATTATTATCTTAATTTTAAAGATGGGAAAACTGAGGTGTACAAAATAAGTTGTCCTTATTAATTCCTATATCTAAGATTCAGATTCAGCCAGACTGGCCACAGGTTCTAACCTCTTAAACCACAATTGTAAATGCAGAATGGGACTACTGAATGTTTTGTCTTCTCAAAATTACTTTACCCAGCAAAGTAGCTGACATTTTCCTTATAATCTATTTGAAGACTGTTTTCTTTTTTCTTTCTTTTTTTGCAATACATAAAGGTCCTTATAAAAATAAAAGCATTCACCTATGAAAGTATCTATCACACCTTTGTTCTTTAAAATAGCCCCAAACATGCATAAAAACCCTACTGACCTTTCTGTTCAGAACATAAACAACCAGCGCTGTCTGTAGTCATCTTTCATTAATAACTCACTTTCTCCCAAGCTCACTCTCAGCCTTTCTCTCTTTCTCTCTGATCTTGCTCCTGTGTTTAATTCCATTGGGCCTTGATGGGCTTGGACTTTCAAATAGCGGAATGTTAGCTTCCCAGGACAGGCTGATTTGAGTCCTCTGGCTTTTTGCACCCTATTTTATCTCCTCTATGAATCTTCCATCCTGAGTCTGCTATTGTGAAATCCATCCCTGCTCCCTACCCTTTCATCAGCAATACTGATAGTCCAGTCCAAATTCCTTTCCTTTCTGTGTTGTTTGTAGCTATCAGACGTCCCCATGGGATTGCTATTGTTAAGACTGAGACTTTGATGTGAAACTGTGCTTTGAAAAATGCTAAATTAAAATAAAACCAACCAATAACTCACGGAGAAAGCTTACTGAATTTAAACTTAGTTTAACTGATACCTAAAATACATATATTTATAAGGTGCTATGTACAATTTATACACATAAGATGGAAAGTTTGTTTTCAAACCATAATCATATATGTAATTCACAGTCTCCCAAATTACACTAAGTATTTGACCAGGCCCTTCGCAACATAAGATCACTTTTTATGAGTACAGAGATGAAAAATAGAAATAGAAATTTTACATTGACTCTCCAATTGCTCACTCTTATTTTCAGAGTTGAATATGACTAAACAAACAGCATATGCTTTTCATTCTTAAGTTTTACTTCAATACTGATTTCTGGGTTAAAAAAAAATAGGCAAGGTCAAATATAGGCTATCATTGTATTATGGAAACATATTTTGCCCAGAAATTTTCTTTGAGGTCACCTAATGTTGCCCATGCAGATATCACAATATTAGAGTTGAATATTAATGAATGCAAAGAAAGGAATAAAAATACAGCTGGCTTGAGATATGACTGAGTGTTACCTATCACAGAATAATTTTGAACATGCTAAAGTAAACACACGAATAAAATATTTAAAATTTCTTTTAAGAGTATAAGAATTATAAAATTTTTATAGGACTATAGTGTAAGAAAGACTATTTTTATAAAAATTGAATTAAAATTCAATGTATGTTTATTCAACTTATAAAAGTTAGAACTTTAATCACGAATAGGCTGTCCTATTTTCATAATGAAACATACACAAATATATAGAAACAGTTTGTTCACAGTCTTCAGAAAGTTAAGACCCCTTTATGCAATGATTGTAGGTTTAGAAATTAGGTTTAGACAGTTTTTAAAACCTTTCTAACTTTATGGTTCATGGTTTTGTGCTTGCTTTGGCAGCACGTGTACTCGAGTTTATGGCTCTGTAATGCCAAATCAATAAAAAGGGAGTTTTCACTCATTTTTTTTTCCAAATTCAAAGGCAAATCGGGAACCTAGAAGCGGGAAGAAAAATTATTTGATCCCAGTAGATAGGAGAATACCGTGATGAGTGCTGGAATAATGAAAAGTAACCTCAGCAGTGATTGGTTTCTTTTTTGAAGAGACAAATATCTGAAGGATAGTAAGACTATTGAAATAACTGGATTTAAAGGCCGTAATTATAAAGGTTCTTGCTTCTGTGAAAGATGACTCTGTAAACACATAGCTCTGGCTTCCCTGCTGGGCCCCACCCCCACCCCTCACTTGAGTTTACAGCCTCCGCTCTAAATGAGATAAGAATCTCCTGAAGCACTACTTCTTATTCTATGAAGGAAACTGGTGGACAGGAAAAGAAAATGACCAGTCTCAATTTATCCTTCCTACCCTCTTAGTTCCTGAAGGGCAGGGCCTGTGTCACTTGCACCAAAAATAAAGGCACAACAGTGCCTGCCTAGAGCTTGTTTTGTGCTCAGTAAGGTTGGACAGGATTAATAACTAACTCCAGTCAACCTCAAAATCGCTAGAGATTGGCAGCCACGATTATAGAATTGCCATGAACTCCAGGAATACCCAAGCCATATCTGAGTTGCTTCCTGTTTGGTATCAGTGTACTGATAAACTTCTGTTCATTTCCACTGCTGTGCGAATAGTAAAAAATCAAAAGCAATAAAAAGACGGGAAATTTAAAGAATTTGAATGACTAGAGAAGTGCACGTTCAGGTTTTTGAACACATATTTGCTGGGGTTAGTATTTGTATATTTATCTCTATTCTTATCTGTGTTCCAACAAACTTGGGAAAATGAGGCTGAGGAAGGCCAAAATGATGTTCAAGAGCACAGGGGCTGCAATTCGTAGAGCCATGATTCTAGGTCAGCTGGTCTGACTTCAAACCCATCCTTTGTCCGGTGAACTAAAAATATTTTTGTATAAAAGGGGAAAAATAGATGATAACAAACTTAAGACAAGTGACTTTATATACAGTCTTCAAGAAGTACTTCTGCCTTTGAAAAAACCTTTTCCCAAGTTTGCTCTATAGTGGTTCAGAATAGATAGATAGATATAGACAGACAGACAGACAGATCTTGGAAGTGTCAAAATAATGATAATGAATTAACCTGTTAGCAGGATATAAAAGAGTTCTTGCTACTCTTCTTACATCTTTTCTATAAATATGAAATTATCTTAGGGCTAAAGATATAGTTTGCTTTCATAGCATATGTGGATATAATAATATGAAAAGATAAGTTAATATACATCTATGATGATTAAATAAAGCTCAATGTAACAAGATTAGAAGTTCAGATTCAATAAACATTCTTTTAAACATATATTTCCTAAAGCTCAAGGAATAGTCCAGGAAACTTATTGAGGCTCTGTCAAAGTATAAAGAATAAGTAAATCTGGGAATATAGTTCAGTAGTAAAGCAATCCTGGCTTCCATCCTCAGTACTGCAAAACAAACAACAAAAAGAAATACTATCAGGATAGTAAGCAAATTTAAACATTTACTACATATTAGATAGCAAGGTTGGATCAATATTAACTTTTCTGATTTTCATTCTTACAAAATAGCTACATGAGCCTCTTTGAATAAAGAATTTTCATAATTGTGCTATGATTATGTAAGAAAATATTTTTATTCTTACAGAAGAAATACATGAGCTTTTAAGAGTAAAGAATTATAATATTCCCAAGTTAGCTCTGTAATGGTTCAGAATAGATAGATAGATAGATAGATAGATAGATAGATAGATAGATAGATAATAGACAGATAGATAGAACATGGAAGTGTCAAAACAATGATAATGAATTAACCTATTAACCTATTAGCAGAATATAAAACAGTTCTTGCTACTTTTCTTACATCTTTTCTATAAATATGAAATTATCTTTGGGATAAAGATATAGTTTGCTTTCATAGCATATGAGAGGCTCTGAATTTGGTCCCCAGCAATAAAAATAAATATATTTTTCAAAATTAAAAATGTTGAGAAAAACCTGGTCTTTCACCAGGAATAACATAAAAGCACTTGTTTGCTGCACAATCAGTGTTTGCAACTACATAATGTATGTTTGAGAAAAATATGCATTCCTCAAATGTTATATATAGCTTTTTACATGTTCAGAAATTGAAGGCTGCTAACTGTATCATCCAGACCTTTTTATATGATCTTTGTCTGTTTACCATATCAGTGAAAGATGCAGTAAAATCAGTCAACATTAAAAAGAAGGAAGATGAGAAGGGGCAAATCCTCTACTCATCAAAAAAGTTAAATGGGTCTGTATACCTTAAAAGTTTAAAACAAATATTTTTTAAAAATCTTATTCACTTTCCAAAAATAATTCCTTCTTCAATAATTGCTGACACATTTTTTATCTTATTGTGAAGAAAATTTCTTTTTTCAAATGTCTTAACAGGTTCCTTATTGCCTATATACAGTGCTATAATTATCATAGTACTCAATAATCACATAATAATGAACATTTTATTTTTATATTTTCCATAAACCCAACTTACTTAGCTACCTTTTTAACTATAATAATATATTTTAAAAATGTGAATTACGTCATATGAAATTTGTCTTCTAATTTGTTTTACTATCAGCTGATTCTCTCGTACCTAGAACACATAACAATTCTTTAGAAAATGTTTGTAGTAAAAAATGTTTGTAGTAAAAAATTCTATCATATAAAATCATTCATATAATCCATTACCCAAATTAGGATATTTTTATATCTCAATTATTGCACAAAAAAACACAGGTATAAAATCCTGTAAATAAAGGATTTATTTAGTAAAGGATGTATTTGGTATAATTAATTACTAAATCTTTGGTAAATCATGGCTTATGATAGTTATAATTTATTCTCATTTAATGTCAGTTTCTCAGTAGCATTACAAAATGGAACAACAGAACACCATAGTTGGTAAAATTCACAAAATAATCAGGTTTTAATGGATCACTATTCAAAACAGTTATAAATCCACAATGAAGAAATACATATAAATTACATAACATATAAAAATAAACATAGATATGGCATTATCTATACTAACTCTAACAATGTACACACACTATCTTGTTTTCATATGTTTTCTACATATGTTCTTTATGTGTCAATACCTTTAGCAGACATTTTTAACATTCACAGAGTGAATCCATTTCATAAAAAGTAATTCCTAAAGGAATAGTGAGGTCATATTAATACTTTCCCAAGTAAAAAGACAAACATCATTTTACTTGGTAATTAAATCAATCACAAAAATGCTCATATAAGATGAGCATATTAAGATATCTAAATTTTACTGTATTATATTATGGATTTTAAATTTGTTATTAGGTAATACCTCTCATATAATAAAAAATAGATACATTAATTAATGGAAAACTTACATTTGTTTCTGAACACTCTAAAGCCACGGGTAAACATAATGAAAAAATCATGAGCTTTATTGTAAACTGAGATTAGTAGACTATCTAGCACAAAAAGATAAAACAAAAACTTCCCACTCTAAGTGGAATATTCAAGCTTCGAAAACAAATAAATCCTACAACTCAACAAAAGCCATAGGCAATGGTATTTGAACAAAGTCTACGGAAGAAAGTACTCTCTATTCCACTCTATAAGATAGTCTTAGAAAATCTACATGATTATAGTTATTCTAGATATTTTATAATTAAGTTTCTAAGAAATTAGTAATCCATAGTCAATTTCCTACTAACTTAGAAATAAAAAATTATATAAGTGGAAGAATGAAAGTAACCCCCCTATTTTTCCAAGAACTGATTTACACATGAGTTCTAATTACATTTTCAAGTTTACACATAATTCTAATCTGATAATTTCAAATTATCCTCTAAAAGATAAGGGAAAGGGACAATCCACTTCCTGGGCCCCCTTCTGTCCCTGTAAGACAGTAGCTTTCTCTCTCTCCCTCCATAAACTCTTCCTACTCTTAACTTCCATTATTGTTAGAATTTATTCCTCAATTAGAGAACACAAACTCAGCATTTTGGACAGTAGCAGATTTGAATTTTCTGCTCTATCATCTGCAGGTCTTCCACCAAGATAATTGGATGGAGAGAGACAAATGTCTTGCTGAAGAATGTAATCTCACTAGTTAAATTCCAACAGAAAAATCTCATATTCAACTCTGAAGACTTAATACTAATAAAGTTACTTTCCTCATCACCTGCTTCCCTAGGATCAACTTGGAAAGGACCATACACCTGATCCTGTCAACTCCATCAGCTGTCAAGGTAGCAGGCTTGGACTCCTGCATACAACACACCTGACAGAAGTCTTAGGAACCAGAGAGTGTCACAGAGTGTCAAAAGTCATCATGAGAATACTCCTATGAAGGATGTGAGGGCAATCTGGCTGTGACATCTGTCAACCCACTGATCACCAGGGTTGGTTCACCTGATCTGGCTGCCTTGGCAGGTCTCCCCTTCCTCCCTCAACACTCCATGTGTGTCCCTCCCAAAGTCATGCTCTTGGTTGACCACCCCCAATAGAATAAGACTGTGCCTTGGTCAAAGGTATACAAGTAGCTGTTCTCTCCTGCTAGAATCTCCAAACAAGCTTTCAAGACTACTCCTGTGAAGACTTAAGATTCTTGTTAAAGAATAAAACAGTCTTTAGATAAGTAATCTAAGATACTACTCTTAGCCCTTTTATTAATTGTTTTACTACTTAAGGGAGAATGTAACTCCTTTGTAAGATAGGTACAAGAATATTCTATCATTACAATAAACATCTTGCTGGACATGTTGCCTTTTCCCTTTGTCCAGTACAATTGAAGTTCTTTGGTGGGTATCCCAACTCAAAGAAGATGATTGGGATAAACTACGAGACTATATTGATGAGTTACAAAACATTTTTATGGCTCATACTTCAGCTCACCATTAAAAAAGTAGTTGAGTGGTCTATAAACTATACTCCTAATGGTCCTGGATATAATAGAATTTTTTTCTAACAATACCTTCGAAGCCTCTCTAACGGCTCCAGTATGATCCCTATTAAATAAAAATAGGGGTCCTATCCTGAGGGCCAGCAGCAACAGATATAAAGATAGCTCTTTTCAGATATGGGATGATTATCCATGATTAGCCCTCATGATAGGATGACTTAGTAGGAAACCCCCCATATGTTGGGAACAGAAGAATCGTTCCTCTTCCTATTGGCCTACCTCTACTAAATACTCAGAGTGGACACTCCCCAACAGCATTGTATACACACAATAACTTTACAGGTTGAAGACTGGTTTGCAGCAAACTGTTTTAATCACCCAAGAATTAGATGGAAAGTTCCCCGGTGGCACTCATTGGTCCTACAGAACCAATTTGTGGCCCTGTATACCACTTAGATAGACAGTGCATACTTAACTGTTTCTGTGGCTTTGTCTCCTACCGAAGACAAGAACACCGCTGTCTATCAAAGGTCTTTAGATAGACCCTCTGTAGAGTATCTCTGACTCCTGATCACAACTGTCTCCCTTTTGAGATGGAAGTAGGCAGGTTGGTCTTTGACCTCTGTCTCCTCACAGAAGTAAAGGTACTTCTTCAGAGAAGAGAATATTATAAATAGCTAAGTTAGGTAGAAATATTATGGGCAATTAGGCAGGGGTGGGCCCTTGAGAGGTCTCTGTAGAAGACAACTGTGGCTACAGGTACATTCACGGAAGGTCAGACTTCTCGTAAAAGAGGAACTACTCACCCCAGTACTCCTCTAGGGATGAACAGCAGTGACTGATATCCTAAGTAGGCATCAATCCTTGTGGTGGAGATTCAAATCTCCTTCACCCACCCCTTCCAGGGCAGTCCTTATCCCATGTGCACTTACTATGAGACTTCTTTCCTCATTTGATCCCTGTTTAATCACTATGACTAAAGTGACTATACTTGTTGTATACTTATTGGCTGACCATAGTTTTGTCCCATTTCATGCTCATCCTATGTTTTGTCATTAAATCAATATTATCTAAGCAACTACACTTGTAATCGTATTGATTGTAGTTCTGTTTCACCCTAAGTCCACCTTACCTCATGCCTTTGCTTAATAAAATATCTTTGAAAAGTGGGGCTGGTGGACAATGCACATTCTGTGCCCTTTTCTGTTCCTCTCAGAAATTTTCTCTCAATAAATTCCTCCTACTCTTAAAAATGAGGGGTCAACAGGGAGATGGCTCAGTGGAATAAGTGCTTCTCTGGCAAGTGCAAGGGCCTAAGTTCAATCCTCGTTTCCACCAAAAATGAGGGGTCAATAGAAGGTTTCAGATTAAATACTATTCCTAACCAAATCTCATAAATAAATACATTTAATAAAATAGTTAATTATAAAAGGCTATATTTAATTTTAAAACAGAAGACTCTCAACCAGATAAAAATAAAAAGATACTGCAAACAAGCTACTACCAAACTATAAAAAAACTCATGAAACCCAATTTGGTTTTTGAGTCAGGGTTTCACTATGCAGCTCAGGCTGACCTTGAACTCACTTTGTAGTCAGGCTGGCCTTAAACTCCAAGAAATCCTCCTGCCTCAGTCTCCCAAGTCCTGGGATTACAGTTATGCAACATCAAACTCAGATATTAAACTCAGTTTGGAAGAAAAGATTATTCCCTCCTAAATCATTTTAAACTTTGATTTATAGGATTCCCTAAATTATGCTGTAATAGCATTAGTTCATAGTCATAAAACATATATACAATAATAGAAGCAGTCATTTTTCACTAAAGGAAAAACATCTGATATAATAGAGTGTACATCAGTTAAGGCTTGTGGGGACTAAAAAAAAAATCTAAAGGTATATGATTGAACCACTGCAACTCAAGTTAATTAAATATAGGTTTCGTAAATTTCAGGTTACTTTTCTTTGGAAGTAAGTTCAGTTAAATAATAACTGTTAACATTTGTAAAAAAAAAAAAAAATGTAGTCTGGCATCCTTCCTTGAGCAATAAGTAAGTTAGACAACTCAGCAGAGGAAGAAGAAACAGCAATAGTACCTGAAGCATGAACCACTTTCTGTGTGGCAAGGAGGTGAATGAAACAAGATTTTCCCAGAAAACTCAAATTACAAGCTAGGTTTTAGCCAGTGCATGAGAAGTAATGAAATGGACCTTAGATCCAGGCAGAAACACTTCTAACTTTTAATTATCATTGCAACAAAACAAAGAGTTTTGGGAATACCAATCATCATTACATTCAAATATAAACACCTAAATCCATTCATGAGCTAAATTTAAACATTTGTAGCAACCACTGTTTGAAATTAACTGTGTAACTAAGCACATAGATGATCAAGAGTGACTACACAAACTTCTGTTTCTTTCATTTAGCTGAAGCAAATGAACAGTAAATAGCAGGAACTGAACAATCACTAACACAGACTGAAGATGTTTTCTTTGGCAACTCAGGTAACATAAACCAGAGATATAAACCATGGGTCTCTCCATTACCAAATAAACACCTGTAATCCCAGGACGTGGAAGCCTGAGGTAGGAGGATGGCCATAAGTTTGAGGCCAGCCTTGGCTGTATAATGAGTTCAAAGCCAGCCTGGACTACGTAGCAAGATCCTGTCTCAAATACATAAATGATAAAAACCATGATAGAAGTGTATCAGTGTGTTAAGTCCACCAAGAGTTTTATTTTATAGTGTTAAGCTACTTGCCTTTAACTATTTTCTCTTTGAATTATTTTTAATAATTTTATTGGCATACTTTTGATATATATACAATGAACATATTCATCACAGGGAACTTTTACCTGTACAATAATATACCTTGATTCTTCTTTTTTCCCACTCCCCTCCTTTCCATTCAACTCTTCTTTCCATTCTTATTCACAAAAACTTTGTTTCCATTTTTTCCTTCTATTCATTTTTTCCCTTTTCACTTGCTTCCCTTCTCCCTTCATCCTCCCTTGCTCCCCTTCCATTTGAACATTTCCTTCTACTCCTCAACATCTGCCATTCATTGGGATCCTTATTTACCCCTTCAGATTCACATGCAGCAGAAACAATGTTAAACATCTGTATCTGATTTATTTCACTTAAAAGTATAGTCTCAAGGTGTGTACATTTGCTTAAAAATGTCTCAAGTTTACCTTTCTTCATAAAAGAGTAGTTCTCCATTGTATACAAAAAGCATATTTTAAAATCTATTCATTCGTTGATCAGTAACTGGACTGTTTCCAAGATTCAGCTACAAATTGTGCTGATATAAACATGGTCCTGCACATATTTCTGTGGTGCTTTTTAACTCTTTCAAAAAGAAAGTGAATAGCTGGATGAAATGGAATCTCTAATTTTACTTTGTTCAAAAATCTTGACTTCCATATTAGTTGTACCAGTTTACATTCTTACCAAGAGTGGAGAAAGGTTTCTTTTCCTCCACACCCCACTAGTATTTGTTATTGGTTAATTTTTGATGATAGCCATTCATTTTGGAATGGCATGAATATCAGTGTTTTTTTTTTAATTTTCATCTCTCTAATGACTAGCGATGTTGAACATTTTTCTTGCATTTATTTGATGCTTGTACCTTTTCATCTGTTCATTTTAGATGCCTTTTTTGAACTGGGTATTTCAATTTGAGGTCTGTCTGTTTTTATTTTTTATTTTTTTAGTTACTTATATTCTCCAGATGATAGTCTTTTGTGCAAGGAATGCTGGTTTAATTTTTTTCCCATTCTAGGTGGTCTCTTCACCCTGTTGGTGGTTTCCTTTGCTTGTCAGAGCTTTTTAATGATGCTCGTGTTATATCTTTAAAATATTCAACAAAATACTTTTAGAGCATGTAATATTTTAGTACCTACAAGATTGTATATAAGTCAGAAGACATTAATCCTAATTTTGATTTTTTTGTTTTGTTTTGTTTCATTTTATTTTGTTCAGGGTCTCACTATGCAGTTCAAACTCCTAGTGATCCTCCTATTTTTAGCCTCCCCAGTGCTGGGATTGCAAGCAGGCACTACCATGCCTGGACTCAGGCCCTGGCTGAGTGTGCCTGGGGTGGGGCCGGCATGGCGTGTGGTGCAGAGGCCAGGGATGGAACTCTGGCCTCTGCACTTGTCTCTCCAGTGCTTAGTCCACTGAGCTATCTCGCTGGCCCTTGGATCCTAGTTTTGAGTATGTTACTAAGTAAAACTGCTTTCATTTCCTACCTGTAAAATACAGAACTGGATTAGATCATCTAAAAGGATACTTCCAGTTCTAAGTCACATTTCAGATCTTTTTTTGAATGTGGGCTCCATTAATATTTTAGGAAAAATATGCAATTTTGACTATACTTACAAGGATCACTAATGTCTTAGTAGCATAAAAATAAACACTTGTTACTGAGAACTAAGAATGTATACAAATTGTGTATTTATGTGTGTGTACATACACATATATGTACACATTAGGTAAATACATATTAATATATTTTCTAGTACAAATTTCCCAGGTTTTTTTGCTTCATTTTTAGAGTAATTGGTATTTTAAAATCAGCTTATTTTATAATGTGTGGTGCTAAAAACTAATGTCAATTTAGTCAGTATACCAATTGACACAAAATATGTTTGTATTTCTTTTTTTAAACTCTTATCTGTTTATTTGGTGCAGGACCTCTCTATGCAGATCAGTCATAGTGAACCTCCTGTCTCAGCCTCCCCAGCACTGGGCTTACAGGCATGCACCCCCATGCCTGGTTTCACTGATTGAAACTGGGCTAGCACTGCATGTGGTACCCGTATATTATTTCTTTACATGTCAAAATAAAAACAGAATAAATGGCAAACACAGAGCATGCAATTACATCATCTTACAAATAAGAAAATCTAACTTCTAATTATTTGATTCACTATAGTTTTGTAAGTTCACCGAGTAATGTTTGCATAATTGGATATTAGATTGAGGAGCAATGCAATGAAGTTTTTAGGGGCATTGATGCAGGAGCCTTGTCGCCTACTTTAATTCTAAGCTTTACCTCACTCTAGCATAGTAACTGCAATTATGTTGATTTTTTTATAAAGTGGAATAGTAGCAGTGTCAAGCAGACCAAGTCTATTAATAAAGTTAATACATATTGAGTGCTTAGAACAGTCCTCCCATATACTAAGCAGTCATAAATATTTGCTATTATGATCACAAGATATCTATAGTAAAATCCATTATAGAATGTATTCTAACAGTGAAACATAAAAGTTATATAATATAGAAATATTGTGATTTATTTTATTCCAAATGTTTAATAAAGTTCTATAATGACAGGAACTTTCATTGACTATAGATCTCATTATATGCCAACGACTTGAAAATTGGAAACTCATGCATAGTAGACAGGGCTGTGTCACTTTCCAGTGACTCTTACTCAAAAATGAAGTACACACTTTAGATTATATGGCACTTCCTGATCTTCCCCTTGCTTGCCCAGCTAGCTCCATTTCCCACCTTATTTTCATCCGACCTTAACACTCACCAATCCTAACCACGAATTCACATACATTGACATATCAAATTTCCAGGGCCAGCCAAATAGCAAATGCAAGCATGCACTGGGGCTGGAGGTTTGATCCCGAGGCCTGCCATGCTGGACCCATCCTCACTCTGAGAAGCAATTGAAACTGGGCGTGGTGGCACATGCCTGTAATCCCAGGACTTGGAAGGCTGTAAACAGGAGAATCACTACAAGTCCAATCTAGTAGTGAGATCCTGAAAACCCTGTAGACCCTTCCCTAAAATACGGGAAAAAAAAAATCAAATTTCTCAGCAAAGTCAGTACTCTTTTATGCCTCCACGTCTTATTCACATTACATGCTATTCATATTCCATTAACTACTGTTCTCCATCCATCTTTTCAACTGTACTATTACATTGAAAGAAAGAAAAAGGGAATAAGCCAGTGAAAGAATGAATAAACAAATTCTACTTTGAGAGGTGGAATATTATGCAAACAGCCAGCAAGATAATGAAAAGAATTCATTCATTTATTTACTGTTACTTCTATATATAGTTGTAAATTCTGGGGGTAAGAGAACAGGCATTGCAAGATTTTAAAAAGTCTTCATTTTTTAAAAAGTAGTATACATAAAAAGTTTTTATTTGAAAAATCCCATTTGGGGAGAATTTACAGGAAATAAGAAATTTATAGGAAATAAGAAACCCTTTCAGAAGATAAGCTTCATATGCACTAGACTGGAAAATCCCATTTTTATAAAATGTGTAGAGATGTGATATACTCACACTAGACTACCAATTGTGGTTGTTTTTGGAATATACAGTAATATAGGTAGCAGCAGAATACAGACAAATTTATGTTATTCTTTGTATAGCCCTGTAGTGACACTGCATAATGACCCATTGGTGAAAGTCATTATAAAACTCTAAAGTTATTAAGAAAACTAAGTGTCTTGTTCGAGGTAAACTTATTATTAATAAGTTACTTCTTCCTAAAATAAAATAATTATTTCTATTAACAATGAATTAAAGAAAATTAAAAGAATAGAAGCTGAAGGCAGAAAACATTTAAAGAAATTTTCTTCTATTTAATATTATAATTTCATAGATATTGCATAAAAATCAAGATATTTTAAAAAATAAACAATTACTGAATGTAGTAATTCATCGACTCTGTATGGGTAAGGTGTTTTGAAACTGTCTGATTGACATTTGTATTTTAATAAAATAAAAATAAATGGAAAAATAAAAATAAATAAATAAAAAATAAAAAAAACAATTACTTTTCTGGTAGGTAATGTTTCTGTTCTTTATCAACATTACATGTCCAGCTTTCATTTGACTTTAATATTTTCAACTTTATGTATTGCAAAAAGGAGTAAGGGACCAGCAGGATATGCACGTAACATAGTTAGCCACCTAAATTACATTCATAAAAATTTTAAATATTTTTTCTGTCTTTTTCGCTGTATTAACATTTGTCCTAATGGCATAGAAGCAACTCTGGGTGAAACGCTGGTTCCTTCGCCTACGTTAAGGCAGAGTGACAGGACTGGACTAGTGGCTACAGGGGCCTGTCGGTTTCACTGAAAATTTCTCGATGAAGCAGTCAAAGCAATTAATGTTATTCGGTGTCCACTTGAAATACAAATTATAAAGTAATGTGTACAAACAAAGGAGAAGTACAAATAAAATATATCTGCTTTGTATCAAAGGACAGGGCAGAGCACGAGGAAGAGTACCGTGTGACCATCTGAGATCCATGTGCAGCTTTATCCACGGGGCACCGTCTTTGCTTGAAAAAAGGAATGACAAACCCAAAAGTGGTTTTTCAAATGTGGAACTTTTAAAAAAGATGCAATTGTTTGGAAAAAATGAAATAATGTGAGCTTTTCCATGCAAGGGGACAACTAATAGTGTTTGTTGCCTACAAGAGAGTCTGAGCTTTCAAATTATCAAATAAGAATTTAATATGGTACTTCATTTGACATATGACATTAATACAGGTGACTTTTAAAACATTATTATGCAATATATCACAATTTAGAAACTCCATCTAAGTGACAAATCCAATGCTTTTCAAATAACCAAAACAAAATATTAAAAATGTACATACTGCTAAAAGATAAAATATCTGAAAAAGCTAGTAAGATATTAAAGACTTCATTTTCTAAATATAGAGCTCACCCCAGAGCAGCAGAGGCAGCAGCCCAAGCAGCCGCAGCCTGCGCCCTCTCCTGCTTGCCCCCCACCGCCCCCCACCGCCCTCCACTCATCCCAGGGTCTCTTTCTCCCTTCCTCTTCCTCCTCCTCCACCCCCTTCCTCCTCCGCCCTCTCGTGGGGGGGGCACCCCCTTGCCTTCCTGCCCGCCCTTATTGTTCCGCCCCCAGCGTCCTGTCCTTCCCCTTCCTGCCGGCTCCCCTTTTCCCCTCAGTCACCAGGCTCCTGCAGTTCTTGGCTTTGACCCCCACCAGTGACCAAAGACTTGAACACTCAAAAAGTCCAGCTCCCCATACTATTTGATGTGGACACTGGTGTGATTGAAGGTGAGTTAAATGTCACTCTCACCATTCCGCTACTTATGCATGGGAAGGAAGTTGGCAGTGTCAGCAGAAAGAAAGGAGAATCCGTTAAGAAGGTGCAGGAGGAGAGTGGTGCGCGTGTCAACAGCTTGACAAACTGGAAGAGGACATTAGCAGCTGTATGACCAATAGCACAGCTGCCAGTAGACCCCTGGTCACTCTGAGGCTGGTGGTCCCTGCTAGTCAGTGTGGCTCTCTGATTGGAAAAGGTGGTTGCAAGATCGAGGAAATACAAGAGTTCCAAGTGGCAGGAGATATACTGCCCAATTCAACTGAGCAGGCCATCACTATCGCTGGCATCCTGCAATCCATCATTGAGTGTGTTAAACAGATCTTCGGGGTCATGTTGGAGACTTTCTCCCAGTCCCCCCAAAGGGCGTGACCATACTGTACCAGCCCAAGACATCAAGTTCTCCAGTCATCTTTGCAGGTGGTCAGGACACGTATAGCACAGGCAGTGACAGTGCGAGCTTTCCCCACACCACCCCATCCATGTGCCTCAACCCTGACCTGCTGGGACCATCTCTAGAGGCCTATACCATTCAAGGACAGTATGGCATTCCACAACCAGATTTGACCAAGCTGCACCAGTTGGCAATGCAACACTCTCATCTTCCCATGACGCATGGCAATACCAGATTCAGTGCAGGTTTAGATGCATCTGCTCAGACTACTCCAGTGAACTCACCATTCCAAATGATTTGATTGGCTGCATGACTGGCTGCATAATTGGCCATCAAGGCATCAAAATCAATGAGATCCATCAGATGTCTGGGGCACAGATTAAAATTGCGAACCCAGTGGAAGGATCTACTGATAGGCAGGTTACCATCACTGGATCTGCTGCCAGCATTAGCCTGCATCAATATCTAATCAATGTCAGGCTTTCCTTGGAAACGGGTGGCACGGGGAGCAGCTAGAACAATGCAGATCCATCCATAACCCTTTCTGCTGTTCACCACCACCCATGATCCATCTGTGTAGTTTCTGAACAGTCAGCGATTCCTGGTTTAAATAGTTTGCAAATTTTTAATTTCTACACACTTTATCATCCACTCGTGATGTTTTTAATTAAAGTGTTTTAATTCCTTTCTCTGTTCAGCTGCATATGCTGAGATCCATATTTAGTTTTATAAGCTTCTCCCTGTTTTTTTGTTTTGTTTTGTTTCTTTGTTTGGCTCATGAATTTTTGCTTGCCATGAAAATGTAAGAGTAGAATATTATTACATTTCAGTTCAGTTCTGTAATGTCAGGAAATTTTCAAAAAAAATTAAAAGATGGGCTGGAAAAATAAATAAATAAATATATAGTTCAGTGGCATAAGCATTTGCTTGGCAAGAGCAGGTCCTGAGTTCAATCCTTGAGATATCACTGAGACAGCAATTCAGACTGGGCATGGTAGAGCACACTTGTAATCCCAGTGCTTGGGAGCCTGAAAAACAGGAGAATCACTACTAGTCCAGTATACGTAGTGAGACCCTATAGACTCTGTAGACCCTGTATTAAATACATTAATAATAATAACAATAATATTAAGATAGATTGCAGAAGAATACATGAGAATTTAAACAACTCTGTTGAGACTGAAACTGAAAACATTTTTAAATGTTTAACAGTGCCACTCTTAGTTTTGTAAATGCATGATGTTTAAGAAATAATAATGTTATTGTCACTTTTAATGAATTAATATGCATCTTTATTGTGATCTCAGTTTTAATTTCGATACCATATGTATCAGTAGACCAAACCACAAAAGCAAAAATTGTTTGAGGCCCTAATTAATTTTAAGAGCCTACACAGAACCAAAAGTTTGTGAATTGCTGCTCCTAAGTATTTCTTACAGCACTGATCCCAGTAGTTTGCGAACAAACTGAGTTAACTACTTTTCCAATTAATAAATCATTCTAGACACTGAAATATGGGCTGAATGAAAACGATCCTCAAAAATGTTGCTGGGAAAACTAAATGCAATCTTAGAATGAGCCAACCTGTTAGTTGTAAATTAGAACTGAGATTGAAACTAGCTCTAACATTTACTAGGCTTTGTTTTTTTTTTTAAACAGTGTGATTTATTCATTTTTGTGCCTTTCCAATTATTACCCCTCCACAATGTCTGTCTCCCTTAGACTTCACACTTCCCAAGTAAGGTTTCTAGGTTGCTTGCCCTTTAGCTTGGTGTCCCCATGGAGAAGTCTGCAGTACTAGTCTATCACAGCCATTTTGCGTTATCTTCTGAGTCTCTCTTTTTTTTTTTTTTTTTTTTGTCTTTTTGAGACAGGGTCTCGCTATGCAGTTCAGGCTGGCTTTAAGCTCACTTTGTAGCTCAGGCTGGTCTCTGATGGCAGCCAAGACAGTTGCAGAAGACAGCATTTAGAGCATCAGCAAATGTCTAACACAGATAACTCCAACTTAAACAGCAGGTTCAACAGTGTTTTTATGATAGTGTCTGTTTTTGTGTACATAGCACACAATGTGTAACACATTTTATATATAAACACAAAGTCTTAAGCAAAAACTTTAGACTATCTTCCCAAATTTACTAGGCTTTGTAAAAAATAATTGTGCTTTCTCTGAGCCCTAGTTTTTCCTGATATAAAATAAATTTTATCTGTCTAGAAGAACTGTTGTTAAATATAGCTTTTTTCACTTTTAAGTAAAACAGTGAGAATGTAGAGAAACTGAACCTCATGTACATTGATGATAGGAATGCAAACTGGTGCAGCTCCTTCAGAAAACAGTATTTTAGTTCCTCAGAAAGTTAGACATAAGGGCAGCCAATAGCTCAGTGGATTAAAGCATCTGCAAGCAGGCACAGGGAAAGGGGATCAATCCCCAGCCTGCTGTGCCAGCCCCACCCCAGGGCCCCACTGAGATGGCGATTGAGGCTGGGCATGGTGGTGCCCACCTGCAATCCTAGCTTTTGGGAGGCTGTGAACAGGTGGATCACTACCAGTCCAAACTAGTAGTGAGACCCTGAATACCCTGTAGACTCTTCCCTAAAAAAATACACAAACCAAAGTTAGACACAGAGTTCCTATAAGATGCAATAATTCTACCCATGGGTACATATACCTAAGAGTAATGAAAACATACTGAACACATCCATAAAATCTCGTACACAAATATTCTGAGTAGCAGCATACGAAAAGACCCAAAAACGAGAACAACTCATGTCCATCAACTGATTAAGCAATGAATAAAATGTGGTATATATCTATATAGTATCATATTATATGACAATAAAATCAAATGAAATATACACTGAACATTCTCAATCCAAAAACCCAAAATCTGAAGCATTTAAAAATCTGAAACTTTTGGAGGCACACCTGACCTCATACTGACAGTCACAAGCACAGTACATTAAAAATATTCTTAAGGGCCCCCTTTAACCCCTACCTCCTAAACTTTTTTCCTTAAAATTTCAACTTTAGCCAAAGATAGTGGCAAAGGCCTGTAATTCAGAATTCAGGAAGCTGAGGCAGAACGATTACAAATATAAGTCCAGCCTGAGCTACACAGTGAGATCCTGTCTTAAAGAAATAAATAAATACAGACAGACACAGACTTCAAATTCTGAGCCTAGCTGTGGGTACATCAAGTGCTTATGGAAACTAGTCCAAAGATTTTGTCCAGAGCCCAGCTGCTGGAATACTACTTCAATTAATGTCAGCAAATAAATTGACCAACCCAAAGTAGGGGTGGCATGAGAGATGGCCTATCTTCCAGATAGGAAGGTGCTTTAACATTCTAACTTCAATAAAAAAAAATAAATCTGTGCTTAAGACAAGAACTATGGTATATTTCAAGGAAAGTTTTAAGATCACTGCTAAAAGAAGTCATAATAAGGAAGTGGAAAGATCTTCAAAGTATAAACTTTGCTTGGAATTCTTCCCTTTACTGTGTATCTTCAGACATGTTTCAGAAAAATATCTGATATATGAAGTAATGGTAAAACTACTCAGGTATTGGCATGAGAGATGGATTTATTATAAAGTACATCAAATGTGGGAATCCCTGAGTGGGGCCCCCAGCACTACCACCACCACCACCACAACAGAAATTGCTTAGAAAAATATCATTTTTAAACTAATTTTTGGCCTGCAAACTTAAGTTGTTAACACTCTGGAAGAGAAGCTTAATGATATTATTACCCTATAACATAGGCAGTTCAGCTTAATCTAACTATCTGTCTGAATATCATATATCTTAGACATAACATGGAACAGGTATTTTCCATCAGGTGTTGATATGTTAAACTTTAAATTCCTACAGAATGTGAAGAAAAAAATATTAAAAACTAGGAATAAACAACTACATATTTTTAAACAAAAGGGCTAGAAGGACAGCCAACATTTTGGCCCTAAGCCATTCAAGGTCAGTGAGGACTCAGGACATAAGCCAATCTGTAACATTCTGTAATTCAGTGGCGTCCCAAATTTTCTGATCAAGAAGGGTATGGGGCCACAGAGGAAAGTGATTGACAATGTAGAGTGTGCCTAAGGAGAGTCACATGGAGAGAAAACATTGTCTCAGGCTTTCACAGAGAGCAAATCCATCAAGCAATGGTCGTTACTCACCCACATGGCTGACACTGACAAAGGATCTACAAATTGCAGTACAGGGTTTCAGGCCAAATCCTGAGGGGATTTGACTGATGTTGGCAGATACAAAAGTTACAGTTCTTGTTATTTAGGTCTTGCTTTATCTTGGTCTTAACCATCCAGCAAAAAAGTATAAAAACAAAGTATAAAAAGTAAAGCCATATTAATATGCTGAGCTGCAAAAGGTTCAAGTCAACAACATCTGACATTGCCAGTCCTATGGATAACCCACTACTGTTATGGACTATTGAACTATATTGGATTATTTTGCTGAATTCACACACCTACAATATTTCAGTAGCAATGGAATACCCATCTCTAACAAAACTAAATAAAAAGGGGATACAAATGAAGGACCATTTTGTATCATGTCTGCATCTTGAACTATGAATAACTACTACGGCAACAACAATATGCAATATATTAATTATTGTAACTGTCTTACTAACCTGTTCTTGAAACTGTCTCATGCTATTTTTTCTCAATAAAATTAATAAAAAATGAAAACTATCCTACTTAGATAATGAGATTAATATTTACTTTAAGAATAATTATACAAAAAGGAAACTCATCCTAAAAATACTGTTCTTTATTTTTTATTTTATTTTTCATTTTATTTTATTTCTTTTGCAGAACCAGGAATTGCACTCAGATCCTTGAGCTTGCCAGGGAAGCACTTATTCCACTGAGCCATCTCTCCAGCCCTAAAACCATTGTCCTTTAAAAAGGTGTTCTAAAAAGTTCTTGTCTTCCTATGTTCTGTGTCTGTGATATTTGGTTAAAAGAGGAACTTTCAAACTTTAAGGCTCCTTACCAGCACAGCTAAGCGTATAGCTCTTGTGTTCTCCTAGAATACATTAGCTCAAAGTCCCATTCAAGAGCCATTCAGTCCACACTGGTGGACTGAAAAGGAGTCAAAATGGAGGCAGTTTCTCCAAAGAACCACTTCTCAAACTCATGGGCTTCCTTCACATCCCTGCAGATCGCAGCTGTCCTTCGATCCATCCTGCATTAAGTGGCTATTATTTATCTTCAGCTAGACAGTGGTCTCACTCAAACCTTGTTTGCATGTAGGTTAACTTCAAGTGGGGGAATTCAAATTTTAAATAACTGAAATAACCAATTCAAGGAATATTAATGACAATTAAAAGTGACAAATAAGCCTGATTAAGTGAGTAGAGGAGGTACTAATTGAAAATTGAATGGCCAAAGTAGGTTTCCCTAAGTAAATGACATTTTGGGCAGGAATTTGAAGGGGTTGAAAGTGATCCATGAGAATATTCAGGGGGAGCTCATTCTAAGAAGAATAAATTACAAATGCAAAGGTACCGTGGATGTGAAGATCCCTGTAAGGGGGATGTGCAGCAAACACAGCAAGATCGTAAGCATAATGGGTGAGCCAAAAAGGAAAACGAGGACTGGCTGTATCTGGGTAAGGTCTCTGGAATTCTAATAGGCATGTAGAATCTGGGCCTCTATTCAGATCACTACAGTTATCTTCAGAGAGCTTTTGGAGTGTGATGTAACTTACAGTTTTAGAGGTGGAAAACAGACTGCAATCCAAGGAAATAGCAGGGATAACAAGAAATGCTACTGTAATAGTCCAAGCAAAAGACCACGGTAATGGAACACTTAAACTTGATAGTTGAGGACAGTTAAATAAATAATTCATTTGAAAAGATATTGGGCAGCATTTAAGGAAAACAACTAGGCTATTGCCTAACAAGTGGTTAGTTGTAGGATGAGGCTGTTACTGCACCTAGGCCTGAAGGTTAAGGAGACAGAGAGATTCCTAGGACCAGGAGAATTATATGCCATGGGCCATGAATACCTTACAGCTAGCAATAAGCTAATGGAAGAGATTAGGGGAGCATGTAGCAAGGCAAAGAGACACAAGCCACACTGTTCTCCAAGTTTCCTTCTTGCTTCCCACTGATCCAACCCAAAGGAAAGCATAATTGGACTCCCAAGCACTTAATCAAGTTTAGAAAAAAATGTAAAATACTAAACAATGCTAATCAATGTTTATCTATTTACTATATTTTTGGTTATTATGTATGAGTTATATGAAAGAATTATGATATTGTTTTACATTTTAGTTTATATAAATGTGTCATGTGTTAGATGTGTAAGTTTGTATCTTTCAATTAATTTAAAATTCATGTATATTGCAAACTATAGCTCTTTCTTTATTTGACTGCTTCTGTATTTTCACTACTAGTATGAACAATACTATAATCACATTCTTGTATATATGCAAGAGTTTCTTTAGTATATAAATATATAAACATAAAACTTAGGCTGCTAATCCATAGCATATGTACATTTTCAACTTTCCTATATATAGCTAAGCTGTTTCAGAGTAGCTATGTAAACCAGTTTTCTTACTCATAGTTATTAGAATTCTTGCTCCTTGAACTTAATTTTTTGCAAGCCTGTTGCATATGAAGCAATATCACACTATTAGCTTCGTTTGCACTTCCATTATGCAGACATCTCCTCTGTGAATTGCTCATTCAGTTTTGAGCCAGTTTGGACTCAAAAAGCTATGTCTATCACGTTCATTTCGTTTTCATGACATCAGTGGCCAGTTCTATGCAAGGACCTTCACCCTAAGGCCATAAAGCAGTACTTTGGAGAAGGAGATCTGGGGCAAAGATGTTTCTTGTAGAACACACACACACACACACACACACACACACACACACACACACACACACACACACATATATATATATATATCCCAAGAGACCTTGATATCTTCTTTATTTAATTTCCTGCATAACAAGTCCTAAACTTTTGTAACTTCAGTTACCTTGATTCTTGGACCTCACATCCCCAAATCTGAATGACTCTAGAGCAGCATACAAAGGGCAGATGCTGCCAGGTTGTGAGAATGATCAAGTATCTCAAATTTATATAAAGAAAGCATACCTGGAATAAATTTAGGATATCAGAGAAAATTAAGAAATTTATTTATAAATGCAAATGGTTCTCTTTGCTTTCTCTGAGTTTATTTACTTTGAAGGGGAAAACGACTTCTATGTTACTCACTTCCTCTTTGGTACTTTCCTTAGCATGTCTATTGTTTGTGTTTCTCTGTGTGCATTGTTGCCTCCATCTGACACATAATTATACCCACAAAATTATGTAAAACATAATGAAAAGTACACACATAAAATGTGGATTAAATACAATAAAAATAGCACTCAAAACAGCAAGCTGCCTTGTTGACAGTTTAATGATGGAAAGATACACAGAACAACTTTCGATCAGTGGAGGTGAGGACATTTTGCAGGAACTCACAAAAGCCAACACACTTCATGAAGAACTCAGGATACATGTGAAAAAATAGATTTTAATATTATTTTAGGAGCTGGGAAGATAGCTCAATAAAATAAGCACTTGCCTGGCAAGCATAAGGGCGTAAGTTCAATCCCCAGTTCCGCAAAGAAAAAAAAAAATTACTTCATATTATTTCAGGAACTTTGTATGTAAGTTACGGTCTATTTCAATAGAATTTTAATACATCAGTATCAGTGAGGAAAAGGGTCTGTATTTGTTGTAACAATATTCAATTAGATAAAAAGAAATAGGAATACCAATTTCAAAACTAAGTTGTTCTAATACAATTTGCATTCAAGTACTTTCAAAAACCTCGCTGAATTTGACATAATATTAGTTCTTGGTATATTTACACCACCATAGAGATGTCTTTCTATAGATACATTTTTATTCTACATTTTCATAGCATTAGAATTTCCCAAAAGGTTCAGCCTCTTATGAATTTAATAATACAGAATACCACTGTCCAAAGAGCTTTCAGTAATAATGGAATGGCTCTGTGCATTTATAGTTTAATATAGTAGCTAGTATCCATATATGGTCATTAAGCACTTAAAATACACTTATACAAGAGAAGATTAATTTGGGTACTTTAAACTGAAGTAAATATTTTGAAGAGCCACCTATGGCTACTAGTTACAAACTCTGTCCTTTTATCTATCCATAAATATCAGTTTCTAACTATATCAAGCAGCTATCAAGGATTAGAAATCTTGCCATAGAATCAGAGGTCACAAAATACTCAAACTATTTGTGCTGAACTATTTCTCTCCTTTCCTCTGTGCTGATATATTGGGTACATACTCTCCATGTCTGTGTCATATACCTTCGACTCTAAGTATTACTTCTGTCATCTAACTTTGACTCTCGGTTTTACCTGACTCTCAGTTTTATCATGTCATTTAACCTTCAAGTCCTCTGGTACCTTCCATTCTTCATTCTCCTGTGTTGTGTTCTTAAGACTTCTCTGTGTGTTCCCTTCGGATGACTCACCTGCCTAAATAACCATTACTCCCTGGCTTCTGTGCTGCCTGGGTTGAATGCCTGGTCTCTTTTTCCACAAGGAGATTCAGAATTCACATTTCCATTCATGGCTTTAGCTAGAGCTAATGTGTCTGTCTAACCTAGAGTTCTGAGTCTACTACTGGGAACTTTTAAAGTGGCATTTCTTCAAGATAATTAATATACATAAAATTCTCAATATACACCTCCAAATTAAAAACACTTGTCATTCCATGAGTGCAAGCTATTTCATTGTTAGGATGAGCAAAGGTGAACAAAGCTGATTTTTGTAACATCTTCAGGGATACCAGAAAATTACCGAATGACTAAAAAGACACCCTGAATTAAATGATTAACAGATTCCAGTGTGGGCATAATTTTAAAAAGGGATCTTTGTAAGAGAGTGATGGCAATCTCCCTTTAACTTTTTCTCATAGTTTTAATTCAATAATTAACCACAGTACAATTTATCCTTAAAATTCTTTTCATGGTTCATAAAATTTTGCAGGAAACACAGAGAAATATATGCCTGTATGCTACCAGAGTAAGGATGCCAAAAGTCCAGTCAGCATCCAGAGTTTCTAAAGGTATGTTCTATAATTACTCTTCTGACATACCCAGGCAACATGTCAACTATCTAATAGCCAGAGATGATTCACTGCTGAATTGCAGACCAGTTAGTCCTAGAAAGCCAGAGTAGTGCAAAATAAACCTTGATAGTAAATTAGAACACTCAAGATATATTACAGGATAAGTAAGACCTTCAAGTCTTGGAAATTGAAATTAATAAGAAAAGGCAAATTCAGAGTAGAAGAATCTGGAAAGAAAAAATAGATAGTAAAGAGTGTGAAAAGTCCCTATAATTCTCAGGAGAAGTAAATTTCTCAGTCAATAGTGTAGCATTCTTTTACTGAGGGTGATAACCATTGTTTAGTTTGGGTTGGTTTCTGTTTTGTCCCCCTTAGTTTAGCTCAAAGAATAGTATGAGAGATTGTAAAAATGCATGAGCAGAAATATCCCTATAGCTGCGGGTAATTATCAGGATGTTTGTATAGACACTAGGAGTGAGCTGTAGTGCTATATAGATTTTTATTTTACCCCTAGCTTGACAGCAATTATCTTGGTGTGTTGAGAAAATGATTTAATTTTTCCTGAATTTCTGTTTCCTTTTTTTCTTTTTTGTAAATGAAAGCTAATGATGCTTACCGCCTGGCATTGACTTTATAAGACAATTAACACACATAAAACCAATGTTTCACCCAGCATTTGCTCAGTGAATGTTTTTATCTGAATCCTTCTCTGTTGCTTCTTGGTATGTCTTTTTTAAAAAAGAGTTTTTCATTTCTGACTGGAAAAAGGATTGATCTAACATAAACCCCAAACAGCTTAACACAATACTGGGAAAATAATAAGTTCTCCCCAAAAATATCTGTTGATTAACTGAAATTCTACAAATGTATTCCTTCCTGAAGACAGAAGGTGGATGGGATGAATTCTAAAGATCACTTCCTGAGCTGAGATTAAGGTTCCAAAAAGATATCTTTTTTCACTGTCAACCACAATAAGAATCAGTTCATCATGAAGGGGAGAAGGATTCTTTTTCCCATCTTATCACCTGTTTCCTTTAAGAAATACAACACAGAGAATCTCCTCACAGTGCACCTTAAGCAAATTTCCTTTTCAGAGAAACATTATGCCCATGTCATTCATTTGTTTCTTCATCATTTTTTGTGAATATTCTATTTGTAAATAGATTCTATTTTGAATAAATAGAATAAAAAATATTCTATTTTGTAAATAGAACATGGACCAGGTACAAAACTCCATATGAAATAGTGGAGACTCCTCCTGTTCTTCCTAACACACAAACTGAGCATACAGAGAGAAGCGGGACAAAGGGCAAGTACTCCAAGCAAATGCTTTCCAATATTCATCCGCGAGGGCAATCCTAAACCATGATAGCCACGGCTGAGAAATACACAGTCAACAGTGAGAGTTAGAGAACATCCCCCGCGCTTTGAGGCAAATGCCTATTGGCACTAAAGTAAAGCTGGAAAAATAAAAGAGCTCCTTTCAGTAACCAGTTAAAAAGAAACCCAGGCCTCTCAATGGATGTGAAAGCCTGTGTTTAAGCAAAACCACAGCATGGTCGTTCCCATTTCATTTTCTTCAGCTTTTTAATAAACTTCTATTTATGTTCCCTTCGTGTTACCAACTTGAACTTCAGGGTCTCCATAGATTTTCCCACATTCCACCGTGGAAAAATTCTAGTTATATAGACTCATGCAAAGCAATCTTTGTATACTCTACTGTCTCTTGACTTACCGCAACCTGAGCACAACAGCTGCATATTTGAACAGTAGAGGTGGTTTTACTAACTGCAGCAAAAATGCATTCCTGAGTCCAGATTAAACAAGTTTTTTTCATAAATAACCATATATGCTGGAAATTGCTATAAATGCATTTCAAAGTAGTAAAAACCCACCCATTTTGAATATGGTCAGAGGCATATTTCAGTATACTTTCACAGAAAAGAATAAAATTTTCATTGAGTGAGGCTGTTTATGAATATTACAGTTCTAGACATGTCTTCTAAAGATCTATAAGTTTCTTTCACACTCCCTCTTTTATAAGTGACCACACAGTTTCAAACAAACCTTACAACCAGACTGATCTTGATAGAGACGAATACTTTTCTCCAATAATAGCTAATTCTGGTGTATTTAGTAAGTATGGTCACAGACGGGAGCCGTGTACACAAGTATGGATTTGATTCCATCTATATGCCTTCCCTAATTCTTGTGGCTTGGAGCCATTCCAGATGTGCCGCCTTACTCTGGTGTGTATTTGAGATCCCTGCTTCTGATTCATTGCATTCCTCTGATTGACAAACAGATTTGGAGATGAAAACAAACAGTTACCTGCTGTAATTGATTTTCAACAGCTGCACTACACTAGCACTTCTAAAACACTGTGAGCTTCCTGTTCAACTCAGATGTGGAAGTTGGGGCAGTGGCTTGGGGTTTTGTTTGTTCAGGAGTCTTTACTGTTCATGAGTGACTTTGTGCATCTATAATCTACACATTTTATGAACTAAAATATTTACTTTAAAAAAATTGTTTTACCACAGAAGTTAAATTGAAACAAGCATACAATGGATTTTAATCTTCTAAATTGATGTGCATTTTAATTTCAGAATAGTCTCCAAAGGAAAAGGGTCACTCCTTTTATTTGATTTCATATGGAACATAATACTATTTTATTGGCACATTAAAATGTTAGGTCAAAAGTAATAACCTAATATTATCTTTTTAAGTCTTGCCTTATGTCAATTGAATTGCATGAAATATGTCAAACTAATTGCAACACAAGCTACTATTTTCATATTACAAACAATTGTACTCCCTCTGCACATCAGGATAAGAGACTGGGACTTACCATGTTAAAATTCCTGTGGAAATCAAATGTATTTTAAGTATCAGCTCTGATTATTTAATCAGGCAACTTGCATATTGCCCTGGCTAATTTTGAAGGCTGATAATATTTTACTCATAAAAATAATTGTGCACCTGTTGTGATGGAAGCCTACTTAAACAAATGGTAATAGGAAAGTAACTCTTTGCTTTAAGTCTAAGAACACAAGTCTCTAATTACTATTATATGAAAAAAATGTAAGACATGGCATAGATGTTATTTTGCACCTGATCTCTTCCACAGACAGATATTTAAGAATATTATTGAAGCTTGAATAATGAACAGTTGAAAAGGAACAAACACTAGATAACGTCTACTGAACAAAATGGAGTTCTTCCTTCCCTTTTCATACCTCTGTTTTTCTGCTTTGTTCTACTTTCTGACCAAACCATTTTAATGATATTGAACCATTTCTGTGAAATATGGGTACTTTTCTTACTAGTTTATGATCAAAGAAGAAAATAAAGGGTAGGCCTACAAAAGGCGTCCCCTTCTTGCACTTTTCTTATTTTCAGACACTTTTAGTATCAGAGATCATTTTCAGTATCCAAATACCCTGAGCTAGGCACTCAAGGAAGGAAGGTGGACTTAGGCCTTTTCCTGTCATTTTGTGCAGACTTTCTACGAGCTCCCAACTTGTGTCTATTCAATCCATTTCCAGGTATAATCAACTCCGAAGTGCTGAAAAGAGGCTTGAGGAAAAATAATTTCTCTGAAGTTAAACTAGCTAAATTTTTATTTCAGTGATACTCATCCCTCACTGACTGCCATAAGAGGCAGCCTTGCAATGCGTGAATCCTCTTTAAGGTTATATTTAAAAGATCATTTTATTTTAAATCACATAAACTTCAGAACCCTCTCCTTTACAATGTCTGTCCCATGTTAATTTTATTTTGGTTACTGCAATAGAAGTTTACTTCCAGAGTTCAAAAACTGAGTGCATTTTTTAAATGACCTAAATTCTCTCTAGTTTTCTTTTTCAATAGTTTAATGCAGACATTTGAAATGAAGGGGAATCACAAATAAACGGAATAATTGCATCAAATTTCCTCAGTGCATTAAATATGCACTCAGTGGTAATTACCAATGGTAGCAACACATTTAAAAATGTAGAGAATAACGTACAATTTATGCTTATTTCAAGCTCCTTATTCATAAAAACATCATTTGGATGAAAATACACTTTATTAAGTGGTTAGGCTGGCATTTTTTAAAAACTTCAGACAAATGACCTAAATGCTGAGGGAGCGAGCCCTAGCACTATGGACCAGTTTTTATGTGCCACAGCTACCCTCTGAGAATTTGGTCAAGACTTGTTTCTGGACTAAGGGGATCCCCAGAGCACACCTTGACACATACGTTCCAAACAGAGTGTTCCTTAGGACATAAACAACATAATATTAATACTCTCCAATGTGGGTTTCTTCCAAGAATCAACTGTATTTAAATAATGCCACAAATGTACAATGCAAAGTTATACATATTTATTCGAAAGGGGCTAAAGTTGGGCTGAGGATGTGGTTCAGTGGTACAGCTCCCACCTTCCATGCATGAGGCCCTGGGTTCAAGCCCCAGCACCATTCTCTTTGCCCCCCTGAAAAGGGCTAAAGTGAGTTATGGCTAATTAACACTGGTTCATTTTAAAGCACTGTTCTGTTTTGTATTTCTTAACATCTTCTGTACAAATTTTGAATACATGTATACATAGTAAATTTCACCTACCACCATTACATTAAAAAAATTGTACCAATGGCTGGGGAGATAGCTCAGTGGTCTCAGTGCCTTTCTGGCAAGTTCAAAAACCCGAGTTCGATCCCTGGAACCCAGGCATACCATGCTGGCCCCAAAACCAGGCATGGTAGCACATGTCTGTAATCCCAGCACTGGAGACACTGAGACGGGAAGATAACTATGAGTCCTGTATAGCAAGACCCTGTATCAAAATTGATACACAAAATATTTTAATTTAAAATAAAATATTAAAAATTAATTAATTAAAAAATTACACCATGTATGTACTCAGGAATGTTACATGCAAATATTCCATGGTAACAAAAAGTTTAAAATTTTTGCAACCACCATAATAAAATATCACAAGCAAAATTATGTGGGAAATATCTTAAAGCTTTGGATAAAATAATTTGACCTATACTTAAACAGGGCGATTAATAATTCTCCTGAGGCTTGGGAGGGATACAATGGCTACCCTATCTGGTATAGTACGATGGTAATGAACCTGAACAGGCTAGGGTCCATAAGGTCAAACATCTTTTAAATGTTTCAATTGTCAATAAAACAAAAATCATTCTTGCTTTAACTTACATGAGCAACATGAGCTATATTGTAGACCTCATATGATGTGTGATAGTACTAGCTTCTTGGACTACTAGATCTTTTTCTCAGTCTTATACGTGTCTGTCTAATCATTGCCTATTAAATAATCTGCAGTGCAAGTGATGTTCATGGTTCCAGATCCCTACTGATGACAGCACACAACTAAATACTTTTGTTTCTATTCCTGTTCTGTATACGACTAGCAATTTTCTGTGTATATATAATTTATAGCACAAATTAATAGCACATATAGTCTCCCCAGTATTACTCTGTCACTCTTAATAGTACCAGAGATTCTAATCCTTATTAAGCCAACCAATCATTCAGATAATCAGAGAAGCTAATCTAAGAGCCTCTAATTCAGTAAATCTATTTCTCCAACCATAGTGCAAAGTTAGATTTAAGTTTATGCCTTGGGAGACATTTTCACTTAAAATTCAGCTTTTCTCATTTTTTAAGGTGATAGGAAGATGCTACTAAAAACTCCATTCCATTTGCCACCCCAAATTGTGAAACTGTCATGCCAACTTAAAATTTTCTTTCAACCAACTCAAACACATTTCACTCCTAGGACCTATTTTTCTGTAACTCTGTCATCTCTCCTTCCACAATGAGTCACACTACAATCTACAGGTATGCATTAAAGTATGAATAGCTGTATGAATGTTAGTGGCTCTTCTCAGTTTTGGGATTCTACACTAGTACTGCAGTAAAACCTATCTGTGTTCAAAAAACACGACTTGCTTTGATAGAGAAAGGTTTCCTCAGCAGGCTAAATCTAATGCACCTCATTAAAGCTCCAGTATGTTTTCACTAATTCCACACAGGAGGATCACAGATGCCCCGCGAGCTGCCATTTCCTGGTAAGCGATCTGAATGTCTTCCAGGAAATTGCTAATGACCTCCATTTTACTTAAAATCTAGTCTGCAATTAGTAGTAGTTTGTCCTCTCCATGTTGTTTATAATGTTTATTTTCATCATAGCAATCAAGGAGAAAACAGCAAAGTGTCTTGTTTTCATGTTATATCAAAATGTATTGTTTTATTTTGTTACATCACCAAATGGACTGATACATATTTAATGCAATCATAACTGGATAAGAATATTTTGGATCTTATTATTTCTAGGTAATTTATCTCTTTTCCCATCTTAGGATACAGCTATTGCTAAAATTATTATTTTAAAAATGGAATCAATAGAAATATTTTATACTTTGCAAATATTTTTACATACAATAACATTTTATAATTGAAATATATGAAGTGATTTTAAAGTTTTATGTTTTAAATTATAATAACTACATAAAAGAAGTTTTAGACTCTTATTCAATTAAGTTAAAATATGATTATGTGGTCAATGTAATAACACCAAAGAACAATTTTAGCCAGTGTTATATTTATAACCAGAATGTGTTATTAAACTTCAGTGTTTTGGTTATGTAAACACAGATTTCACTAATTAGATTCCTCTGATCTTTTCCCTAACATATAGATTTCTTTTAATCCCAACAGTTAACAATGATTCTAATGTATCCTAATACTTTAGCCCTTAATCATATAGTAGGAATTTTTGCAGTACCTTTTGTTTGAATTTTAATTAAGAAGACCTTGGGTCTCCAACCCCAAGTGGGGGTAAGTTTAATTGCCTGAATGTATATCACACAGACTTCAAAAGAAGTAAAAGATGTTTACAGCAGAGTACAAAGGAGTACTCTGAAATGTCTACATCCATGCAAAGTGCCATAATTAAAAACTATAGGTGATGCTATATATATATATATATACATATATATTTATATTTATATGTATATATTTAGAGAGTATTTGTAGTTAGCAAAAGGAGTCCAGGTTCTACAGTCATTATTCACTATCAATTACAAGACGATCAAAAGACTAACGTTAAATCAGCCCAACATGTTATTTTGGGGGACTATTAAGAGTCTACCTTAGTAACTTACTATGCCATTTAGATCAGCAGCTTCACTAGACACGTGAGTCCAGAAAAAGAAGTTGGATCATGAAGTATACAAAGTGCCTTCAGCTTTAGTGTTTAAAGAGTCTATGATTTCAGATATTCCTTAAAGTTATGTGCATAGATATGCACAGAACTAGTGGCAAGTAGTCTACTAGATTACTTCATACAAAAGGGAAAATGAGAATAATAACATTCATATTTCAGTCTGTTTCTCAAACTGCTTCTAGAATAAAGTAATATTTGTCTTAAAAGCAGCATAACATTTTCAAAACACCTGAAAGTAACCATTCACAGGTTACTGTTTGAATCCTTTATTTTAGATAGCAAAACTCACTAGGTATGAGAGCTTTTTATTGAAGTTGAAAAGCGACAGATGATTTTTCTCTGAACATTTCCAAATTTTTTAAGTTTCCCCAGGTGAATAAGTTGCTCTAAATTTATACGTGGAGATTCAAGAAAAACCCACTTATTTTTGAATATGCAAAAGATATATTCACAATGCTTGTAAAACAATTCTAATCCTTCAGTGATTGTTCAAAACAACAAAAAGAACAGTAGTCTCTTTGTATTACTATTCCTTGAAAAATAAATTTTAAAAAATTCTGTAGAAAAGGCAATTTATAGAATAAGTGATGGAAGTATTTAGATACTGTTTAATATTTTAGTGTACTTAATAGAGAGAATTGGCATTTATGATAGTAGCTTGTAATGTAGAACACTGATCGCATGGGATTACCTTTAGATTCATTCTGAACCTTTAGTGATAACTGCACTGCTGAAACTATTTCAAGAATAACCTACACTACTTGATCTTCAAAGATCTATTACGCATTGGAGAAAAAAAAAATGCTTTTGTATTCTTGGGCTGTCCTCCAAAGATTTATATTGGTAATGCGAACTAAAATTGAAGCCAGGGCCTCCATGGCACTTAATAGCAATGTTAAAATAAATTTACATTTTAAATTCAGTATTTACATCAAGTGCAATCATGATATGTTTGTATTACTGATGCAATGAATTCCTACTGCATTTCTGGTAACAATCCTAACAAAGTAACAGTAATGCTTTCATTCTTTAACAGTCAACTATAACAATAGAATTTAGGTTCTGGAAGTAAATTCCTCTGACTTATTTGTTAAATAACTATAATAAGCAATTGCATTTGAGTAATGGCTTTGAAAATGTTTGGAATCATTTGTAAAATATTCCACTTAAAATATTTATTGACTCACTTTTCTGATGACAGTTCCTACCTCAGTCTCTAAATGTAGATATGGAAATATTTAACCATAAATGACCAAAAAAAGAAAATACTATTTTCCTTATTTGGCTCCTCTCATGTAATTATTTTTTCTGTTTCTTCTCATCTGTGTGTTTGACAAACATGAGCACAAACAGTTTGTGTTAACTCAAGCAGCCAACATTACTGTTTCTCTGGCATCCATCCCAGGGAGGCGCCTTTACACCCAGAGGGGATGCCAGCCACAGCAAAGACAGGCACGAGTGCCAAACACTGAAGCTAGAAATCCTTCTTCGAAACCACAGGAGGCTAGAGCCATCCGCTGCGGCAGAGAACGAGTCTTCGGACTCTGACATCATCAAATACGTCACCGCTGCGTTTGAGCAGTCTCGTAAGCATAACCCTCCTGGAATCTTCGCTTCTTCAGTGCCACTCACACAAGCCCAGACACAAATGAGTGAACGGATCATGCCTGGGCTTCTGTCTGATCTTACTTTGCCCACCATATTTCTCTACCACTCTCTCATTCTAGGAGAGATCAAGATAAACCGTATAGAGGGAAACTGTGTTGCATATATTCACTCCTGCTTTGTCATGCTGCAAGGAAAGATAAATGTGGAATCATTTTAGTTTGTGTCTTTCAGGAGAAAGAAAGACCCCAGGGCCTGTCCTCCTCCTGCTTCCACTGAAGAATTTGAGAACTACAATATGCTGTACTGTATCAATTAGAAGCTTTAGAGATAAAGACCAAACCATACTTGCACTACTTTCTGAGTAACCCTGAACCTCTGTTCATTTTATTCATTTGTAAAATTAACATAATAATATTTTCTTAGCTGTGTTACTACAAAAATCAAATGAAATATTGTAGATATTTTTAGATGCTGTTTACTTTGTCAACAGTAACTAGTCTTACAAAATTTATCGCTATATTACTTATTGACAGAAATAGTCAATATTTTAAAATGAGTTTTGTGTTTAATAAAATATAGTAAACTTGGGCTGGGGAGATAGCACAGCAGCATAAGCACCTGCCTGGCAAGCACAAGGTCCCAAGTTCAATCCCCAGTACCCCAGTACAGCATGCCATGCCAGCCCCAGAACCTGGGGCATGGCTGTTCATGCCTATAATCCTAGCCCTAGGGAGATTGAGACATGAGGATCACTATGAGTCTGACCTGCATGGCAATACCCTATATCAAGTATAATATTTACAATGTTATATATATATATATATATATATATATATATATATATATATATATCAACTATTAATTTGGGATGATCATATAGGAGGTCATAAGGATAATACACCACCAGTGTAGAATACCCTCTTCAACATTTAGCTCTAAAATTTCCAAAGCCATGCTTTCATTGATTTTACTTATTTATTTATTTATTTGTGTGTGTGTGTGTGTGTTAGTGAGGACTGAAACCAGTCTTCGTGTTGAACCGCATCCTAGGCATGTTTTTATTTTTTGTTTTAGATGGGATTTAGCTAAGTTGCTCAACAGCTCATGCTGACTCAAACTTAAGATCTCACTGCCTCAGCCTTTGAAAGCACCGAGAATAGAGGTGTGAACCACCATGCCCTTCCATTTATCTACTCATGTACTCATGTTCCCTGAAAATGTTTACTGAACACTACTACATTTGAGCTATCTTAATGTAGTTCAACCTCATCAGTTTCACATAGCAATAAGTATGAAAGTATTTTTTTATTACAAAACAATTGCTTCTTTTATCTCTTTTTTTTCTTTGTTTTAGAGACAGGGTCTCTCTCTGCAGTTCAGGCTGGTCTTGAGCTCACCACAATCCTCCTGCCTCAGCCTCCCAAGTGCGGGTATTACAGACATGCACCACCACTTCTGGGGATAAGCAATTTCAACTAGGTGTGGTATACACACCTATTACCAAGGAGGCTGAAGCATGATGACCACTTCCAGTTTGAGACCAGGCTGCACTACATAGCATTCCAAGCTAGTTTGGACCACATAGAAGGAACCTATTAAGAACAAAGCAAGTTCCCTTTTACTTTAATTCCCTAAAGCAATGCAAAGCAAATATATCCTCTTCTAACAAAACTCAAATTAACTAACATGTGACTTAATTACTATGACTTTAATTACTATTCATTTGAAATGGACAAGACTCTTTACTGTTTCTATCATTTTGACAAATTCCAAGTAGGCAAGTGTTACATGTTGTGTCTACATGTCCCCACATGTCCCCTCAAAACTGTGTGTGGTCGTAAGCAGGGCTTCCAGAGATGGCTGTCTCTTGGGTGTGTGATGCTGGGCTAAGGGTGTGTGATTACTAGATTAGTCCACTGATTGGTTTGAATAGCTCTGAGAGCAGATAATGGAAAAGGCCCACTGTGGTGTGAGTGCCATCCTTTACATACGATGTGTAGCATGGATAGAATACGAGAGAGAGGAAGAGGAATACTGTCCTCACCAGCTGACGCTTCCCGACTTCCCTGCTTTGCTGCCTTCCGCCCGCAGTGAGCAGTTTCTCTTCCGGGATGCCCCTCTGCCACGCTAAGACACCTTGGAGCCAGCTAATTATGAACTGAGACCTCTACAAACTGCAAGCTACAATTAATCTTTCTTCTTTTAACTCTGAGTGTCAGGTATTTTGCCTCAGTAATGGGAAAAACAACTCAGATAGCAAGAAATCCATTAAAAACTTGGTACCTTGATTGAAACACAATACTCTAGATCAAAGCAAATGTCTAAATATTTTTTGCTATCTCTAAAAATAGTTATTTTCTTTTGTGTCCATTTTAGACTGGTTCGGAGCCTGATTTGAAAGTGCAATTATTAGATTTATGACACTAGTACTCTATAAATCAACTAATGATGCCAAGAGAAAGGAGGGTACCTATGGAAAACATGAAGGGGTGATACAGATGGAATTTTTCTCTTAAAAATATTAAGAATGATAGTTATCAGGGGCACAGAGAAAGATGGGTAAGAAGATATAAAGTTACTTATATACAGGATAAATATGTCTAGAAAGTTGGCATGAAGACTACAGTCAATAAAATTATAGTAACAGGAAATTAACTAAGAGAGATATCAGGTGCTCATAGCACACACAAAAGAAACCAGTACACGCGGATATGTTGATTTACTTGATGTAGTAAGCATTTCACTGTATACGCATATGTATACATCTTGCTATACACCTTAAATATAGACAATAAAATATTTGAGAAAACATAGACACATTGAAAAATCTGATTGTTTTTCAAACTAATCCAATTCCTGGGGGTTTTAGAAACCTTTAGATAATAAGAATTTTATGTGAAATCACAATTTAAGTGAAACATAAAAAGGAAATCAATACTTTATTATTTCTTCATTATGTAAAAATAAGGTTTCATTACACTTTGTGATTTTTTTTTTTTTTTTTTTTTTTTTTTTTTTTTTTTTTTTGTATATTAGGGAAGGGTCTGCAGGATGTTCAGGGTCTCATTACTAGATGGGCCTGGTAGTGATTCTTCTGTTACAGCCTCCCAAATGCTGGGATTATAGTCACATGCCACCACGCCCAGTCTCAATTGCTGTCTCAGTATGCCCCAGGGGCGGAGCCAGCAAGACAGGCCCGGGGATTGAACCCCCGGCCTCTGCACTTGCTTCCAGGTGCTTTAATCTGCTGAGCTATTTGGCTAGCCTTCAATAACTTAGTTGTCTTTATTAGAAAAATCTCCACTCTGGTTTGATTGTGTGTGTGTGTGTGTGTGTGTGTGTGTGTGTGTGTGTGTGTGTGTGTGTGTTTACCGGGGATTGAAGATTGAACTCAGGACCTTGTGCTTGCCAGGCAAGCACTTACTCTACTGAGCTATCTCCCCAACCTTGCGATCTATTTTTGAAAACCTGCTCTGATGCATATTATAGCCCACACTCCTCTCACTTCACTGTGCACCACACAGAATTTTCCAGTGGTTATGACAGAGTGTGATTTCTCCCTCTCTCAACTTTAGCACACCTATTAAAAGATGATATAAACTTAAGAATAGTGTACAAGCCTAGATCACTTAAATAATGATGTAAATGTGGATTTTAAAAAAAAATAATGGAAATGCAAGTTCTAAGCATAAAGTTATGGGACGAATAGCGCTATTTCTAGAAACAACAACAAAACATTGTAACTTTATTATTGAATAGAAATATTTTTAAGGGAAGTATTCAATCAAGGAAGTTAGATGATACTTAAAAAAAAAAGAACTATAAGGAAAACAAGGCAAGTTAGTAAAGGCAAACTCAAACTCAACTGACATACTTAAAAGTAGCAGAATTAACACATAAATCCAAAAACTGAATTGATGGGGAATTCACAGTTAATAAATAGAAAAAGCACTGGCAAGTAAAGGGCAAAAGGGAAAAAAATACAAATATTCAAAATTTAAAATCACATAACAGTAATTACACAGATGATTTAAAATGAGGGCTACTTTATACTAAACTAATATTAACATTTGAAATTTCATAAGTTATATAATTTCTAGAAAAAATATTTCATGGAAAAATTATCTAAAAAGAATTAGAAAATGCTTAAAAATCTCAAAGTAAAAAACTCTAATCCTAAATATGCCATAAATATATTCTTTTAATTTCAAGAAATAAATATTTCACACATTATCTATTTAATTTTACATTATCCAGAAAATGAGGAAGAGTTGTCTAATTTCACAGTAAGCTTTGGAACTAAAACTTAAGAAAGTGAAAATAAAGAGAAACAAGTCAATTTTACCTATAATTATAAATTTTATGAAGACAACTGTAATACGAGCAAAAATGTAGATAGTACATTAAAACAAGACTATTCCATGATGAATCAAGTTTATTTCAATAACAAATTTTAAAAATAAAAACAAATAATCTATATCATAAAAAGGCAGTTTCTCATAGACTAAAATATTTTTAAATGATAAATACCTTAGTCAACAAAAGAACATGAAATAGTATAGCAATACCATAAATTAAAAAACTAACTAAAATATTGGTTTTATTTCTATTGTTACTATTCTCTATATTATATGCATTATGAGTAGAAAAGTACACACCTACCTGCAACATAACGAGACCTACTACACTCAATAATTTTAAAAATTATAAATAAAATAGAAAAATATATAAGCAAAATGCACTAACATCTCTAAAAATATTAGCAAAAGGTAAATAAAATGAAAAGTATCACATTCTCAAGAGTAAGCCAAAACATTAAAGTACAAACAAAACACCAAAAGAAATGTATAGAGTCTATATTTTTAAAGTTAAATGTTACTGAGTGACATACAAGACTTAGATAAATTTAAATGAAAATGCTCAGTTTTATAAAGATGTCAATCTACCCTGTGGTTTCATATAGAGATTATTTTTAAAACATCACTTTGGGATTTTAATTTACAATTGATAAAATAAAGTAAGATAACTTCTACAAAAAGAATAAAAATGCCTTAAATTTAAAATTATGAAAAGTACTAGGAAGTGGTAAATATGGTTATCATCTAGTCTTAACAAAAATTTGGATAGAAAGATCAGTGGAACAGACTCAAACTGAGAAATAGTTCTAAACATATAATTACAATATCATAAAAGTTGCTACTATATGGGAGAAGGGATAAGATAGATTTAATAGTCAATATAGAAACATCTGGTTAACTGCTGAGAAAAACATTAACACATCTCTAATTGACATTGTACATCAAAATATATTCAAGAGGAATAGAGAGGTTTAAGTATTTTAAAGCACAGCTATTCAGGTGAAAGAAAATACAGTAGAATATGATATAATTTCAGGAAAGAAAAGGTCTTTCTAAACAATCCCAACAGGAAGCTTTTAAAAAGTGATGGCAGGACTGGCAACAAAGCCATAAAATAAAGTCAATGACAAAATTCAACACCATTAATATGGACAACAAGTTTTCACAAACCAGTTAAAACTAGTCAAGTCATTTAAAGGAAAAATTGGCAACCAACATACACAGCTCACAAAGGACAGGACATTTAACAGCAAGTAAATTTGTGTATAATCTTCATTTTCACAAATAATCAAAAAAATTCAAATTAAGTCAGCAATGATAAGTTGTTTCTCCCCTGGCAAGAAATCTGTAAAGGAACATTCTCTACTGAGGACTAAGCATTTGCAGATACTGCCAGACAGAACAGAAAATGCTATGCTATTCCTGTAGGTAAGGGACAGTAAAAATCAAAAGTCTTAAAAGAACACTCTTTGGCCAGGAACTTCACTTTTAAGAATATATCTAAAGAACATAACCACTAATTAGCTAAAAAGTCTTAAAAAGATATTCTCTGTATTCAAGATGCTTTGCATTCTGATAATTCTAAACACTGAATAAAAGATTCAACTAAATTATGCCATTTTCTGTGAAAAAAATATGCTACATTACATAATCACAAGGTAATTCATAATATAGAATTAAGTGACAAAACAGATGACAAAAGAATAGTAAAAAAGATAATACTAAGTTTATGGGGAAAATTTATATATATATATATATATATATATATATATACAAATATATATATGTTAAAATAAAAAAGACAAGGGCTGAGGAGATGGCTGAGTAGAATAAGTGCTTCCCTGGCAAGCGCAAGGGCCTGAGTTCAATCCCCGGTTCTGCCAATAAATAAATAAATAAAAAGGACATATGATATGAATTAAGTTACAATTCTTTTCCATTTTTATCTGTTTCTTACAAATGCATATGTAGGAATTTTGTAACCAGAAGAAAATAAATCCTGTTGAGATACTCAGTGCTTGGTATGTAATATTAAATATTAATTATTCACATACTATTCCTCAGAGATATAACTTAGATTTACTTTAAAATTTTAGACTAATGGATAACAAGTTCATGTGGATAACTGACTTGATCTGTCCCAGAATAAAAATGCATACTGAGTTTCAGCGTAGTTAAATCACACTATTTGAATACCACTTTAAATTATTTTCTATTTTAAGGGAATATATTATTGATATATTTTATATATAATGTGTAGGAGGACAAAATATTAAAATGAAAAAAGAGGCAAAATTATACAACAAATCAAAATGGGAAATTCAATAAGAATATTATTTTTATGTTCATAAAAAAGAATAGTACAGAATTAAATGCTCACATATCACGTAAAAAAATCCAAGGGCAAAAGTCAAAGAATTTGAAAAGCCTAATTTTGCATGTGTTTCACTTTTTAAGTTTATACATTTTGAGTATCCAATACATACAATGTTTTTATTTTAAATTTAGAATTAGAATTCTAAAGAAGAATGAAGTGTAAAGGGCAAAGATACGCTGGTGTGTAAAACTCTATGTTGAGTTGTGATATAATAAACCTTAGCTTCCACATTGCTGAGCGAAAACAAGACCTCCACCATTCATGCTGGCAAAGGCTTTCCTTTGCATAAGCCATTTCTGTTCTCACTGTCATAAAACCAGTGACTTTGGAAAGAGAAGAAAACACAGAATGCCGTGCACACCCCACTACTGCAGCTGGATAGAGAATATGTCACTGATGACTTCCTCCAGCCCGTCAGTTATAAGTTGAGTTTCTCTTTTTTTCCAAAATAGCACATGGCCTTTATGAGTAAAAGACAGAAGCAGCGCAATTCAAAATAATATCCAATTTCCACTTGATTTTGATACTATATTATTTAATGGAAAGAGTTATTAAAGATTCATTGAGGAAAAAGATGACTTCCTTTTGTGTTTATTTGACTTGAACATAAAATGCTCCAACATTAGTCAATTTGCAGTAGTAAACCCAAAAATTTCATCAGATACTTATTGATAGATAGTCACCTTAACTGGGATATTACCCAGAACCAACAGGAAGATCCCTCTGAAGTTGTTGGATAAGCTTTAAAAACTAATAGAATTAAGTTTGCAAATTGTTAGTGCAAGTACAAACTATGACTATTTGTCTAGGAAGGATGACTGACTGAATAACTGAGCTTTAATCCTGAAACAAAGACCAAGGGACACAGTACTTGATCTCCATAAAAAATCAGTAAGTGTTTGCTAGGCAAGTATGATGCCCCGACTAAAAGTAATTCACTACTTGAATAGACTGGGATTGATGATCAAGCATAGTTAGTCAAAAATTAAGATACTCATTTTCATCTGTGTCAAAGATAATGAAATGCTAAATTCTATGAAATCTTCGGGATTAATCAATATTCCTCTGGGCATAATAACAATCACCACAACTTATCCTTGTAGGTACTTTCTTACGTGTCATCAGCTGCTGTGGATCCAAGAGCTCTGAATGTATTAATTCTTTCACTGAGTCTATAAAGTATGCAATCATTTCCACTTTAGCAATAATCAATGTGAAATATAGAAAAATCCAGTGGTTTCCCCAAAGCCATTCATCTCATAGGTGACAAAGTCAATGTGGTAAGGATCTGAGGGATCCAGGACTCAGAATCCACCCATAAATTATTATGCACAGTATATGATATATGCTTTTAATTAAAGGGTGATATATGTAAGCTTTTTTGATCTGAAGAAATTCAAATGAATAATTTGGACTCATAAATTAGACTATTATGATTAGAGGAAGAACTAAGAGTATCCTGAACTTAAATTGTTCTTTTTTTGACATAACTATTTTTCTTCCTCATGCATTAAGTAAATTCATTAGGCAGTGCAACCTATGGACAGAAATTTCATTTTGTAAATATTGCAAAGAAGATAATTTCACAGACATACTATACATTTGCTCTCCCATCTACAATCATCAAGAAAGAATTTAGGTAAGAATTTAGTGTTATAGAAAAATCAGCAAATATGTCATCACACAACATTCATGTACTGATATATCCATTATTTTTTATATTGTACCTTTAATTTCTCCAAGAAGTTCACTTGTATTTAGTCTTTCCATTTTTTCCTTCCAATCTTTTGAAAGTAGTTTTTCCATGCAGGAGGAATCTATTAAAATACAAAAGTAAACATTATGAACATATGTATATTAAAACTTCAGAAGACCAGTTTATGGAGAAAATCTCTCATGTAACAATGTACAAAGCTGACTTTGTGCAACACATTAGAAAATCACATTACTCTGCATATTATAAAATATCACAATTCAGTTGATTTTTTTTCCCATTAGATGACAAACTGTTGCCCAGAAGAACACAGGGTAATGCTCAATAATCTTTCTTTAGGATTATAATTCTATGACTATTTAATTGGGGCAGTTATCAGTGTTCAAAATTGAAAGGATAGAAATGAGGAATCTTTCCTATGGGATAAGTTGAAATGATACTGCTTTTAATCCAGATGACATTTTAAATCCAAGAAAAATTTATCTGCTGTGCACCGAACAATAACAGATCTTCAAGTGAGAAGTGGCCAATCAACCTGTAACCACTTAGTCTTTAAAAAAGAAATCTAACTTTTATAAAACACTCCTTTAGAGTAAAGGAGGAGGAAAAATTAAGTCAAGATGTCCCCTGTACCTTAGTAATGAAAACAACTAAAACTTCTCACAAAATGGGCATATTTTTATTAAATAAAATATCTATTTAAATATTACTTGCCGTACTGCATTTATAAGTAATATACTAGATTATAGGCACCAAATACATGTGTTTTTATGAAGATTCATAAATGTTGCACCAATCCAAGCTTTAGAATGTCTTTAAAACCACGAAAATTTTCTTCTTGAGTGAGTTTTTCTATTTAGCTGGATTTCAAAGAGGAGCTACTGCTTACAACTATTTGCTTGTACTGTCTCAGCCACAAATCTTAACAAATATGCCATATTTCCAACAAGGAATGCAGATCTAAGCACTCAGTCCGCAGTACAAAGCACACTCCCAACAAACTTCAACATTCCGAGTGTCGAAATACTGATAACTTTCTTATAAAATTTTGTTTAAAATGGTTGCTCTGTTTCCAAGCGCATTTTCTCTATCCATCAGCACCTATCTCTTGCGTGTTCCCTTGCGTTTTATTTCTCTAGCTTCTAATCCTCCTTGAATGTTTCAGAATGACAGTTAGGTCAAGGCTGTAGAGGGCTTTAGAGGCTGGATTAGCTTTAGAAAACGGCAGCGATCCCTGCTTAAGAGATGAGCAGACCATTGCATGACTAGAAGGTATAACATATCAGTGAAAAACAATTAACATTTGTCCATGACACAATCACTCAGGGCGTGGATGGAATCCAGATCTGTGCGACCCAAAAAAGCTTACGAAGACTGACAATATTAGCTCTCTGTCCACAGAAGCTGAAGTTCTTTCTAGATAGAAATCAGCTTTATTTTTTATTTTCTCCTGCCCTTCTTTCCAGCCCTCCCTTCCTTCCTTCTTTTTTCTTTCTGCTTTTTCCCTTCCTTCCTTCTCTCCTATTATTTTCCTGGGCTTTCAAAACAAACTAAAATGGATTCTGAGTGACCATGCAAATATTCAGGTTTTATCTATTTGCCCCAGTGTTTCTTGGTATTTTTTATTTCGTATTTCAAAATGAAACACATATTTTGGGCTATACCTAATTGTCTTATGCTAAAATCATAAATGATAAAACAAAGTTTAAAAGTTAAGAAGCAAATTTTTAAAGCCATGCTTGTCAGAGGTTCATTTTTTCAAATCAGTTTTGAATTTCAGAGAAAGATCAATATAATCTTAGATTGTGGGTAAGAATAGTCAACAAAAACCTTGAATTTCATATCCTACTTTGATTACAACTTTTACCCGTTGTATATGTTAAATCATGTTTTCTGACAGAAATACAAAAGTATGAATTGGTTAAATTTTGAGTTGAGAACATATATTGAAATAATCAAAGTTAAAAGCTCAATTTGTTAGCAATGCACAAATTCAAAACAAATCCATATATGAGGACTAGAAACATATTAGACGTAAAAAGACTAAAATATGTCTCTCGTTTCTATAAATAGACTTAAAAACCTTCAAAGATCCAAGAGAAAACGGCTGAAACTTCATGGGAGAAAAACATCTATATGGACAACACAAACATACACTTCACAGATAAACAGACTTCGTGGACACTGCTTTACTTAAAAGCATCTCACTAATAAAATGGCTAATAACTTTGAAGCATTTTATGTTCTATTAAAAACTTAACCCTTTCTATAATGCTAAATTAATCTAGCTGTGTGAGTTCCCAGCTTAGTAAAAGACACTGAGGGGTAAAATAAGCCAATCTTTGCATGTCTACATTTAAAATCATGAAAATATTTAATTACAGCCACTGATTGTCTTTATCTAAAAGCAATAAAAATCACTATATACAATGCTGTAAACATTCCATCTTAATTCTAGGAGATTCAGGAAGACTCAAAACTGTAAGAAAGCTTTTTTGAAAAGCTCAGCTTTCTCCCTTAATTATCTCACTGGCAAACTTCTAAGAGCACACCACAGTGGGCACTGAGCACTCCGCGCTGTGTGCAAAGCTGGAAAGGTGAGGGGGGAAACCAGAAGCAGCAGCTTGCTACCAAGTGGTGTGTAGATAGAGAACTCTTCTTCCTCCCATGAAAGCTTCCTTATTTGAAATAATGAAGCCAGGACCAGACATAAAATTACAAAGCCATTTTATATTTTAAAATTTCTTGTTCAAGGTGGTGGCTCCATAGCTCAGGGGTTAGAGCACTGGTCTTGCAAAATTTCTTGTTCATTAAGGGAATGTACCAATTTACACTAAATATCACTACAAAAGGCAAATTAAAAGGATTCATCTCCCTTCTACCACACTAATAGGATACTAGTTTTGCAGATGTAATTGATCGTATCAAATTTTTTGCCATGTTTTGCTCTAGCACAATTGTAAAATCAAAGAGGAAAAACTAAAGAGCCAGTTTGCATTCTGTACACGGGAAGAGTAAGACTGCAGTAGCCACATGTGATTCCAAATAGAAAAATAGAATTTTCCAGATGTGGCGACGCACACCTGTATGTAATTCCAGCACCAAGTGGCTGGTGCAGGAGGACTACACAAATTTCGGGCCAGCCTGAACTACATAGTGAGACCCTGTCCCTCTTCCTCCACACCCCCTCAAAAAAATAAGGAAAAAGAAAAGGATTGATTGTCCCACAAACGCTTATGAATTATATTGCACACACAGTATGTTTTATTTGATTCCTCTAAAAACAACCATTGTATTTCTGTTGGTGCCATAGTGCTCAAAATGATGAAAAACATAATCTAAATACAGTTTCCTAGTTGACTGTTCAGTTTAGTGATTTTGAGTTGCCTTCAGCTGAGAAACAGAAAAGGAACTACATGTGTTTTGGAAACTGAGTCAAAGAATCACAAAATCATAGGATATAAGCATTACCAAAATACACATATAATAAAATAAATCTAGGTAGCAATGCTCCCATATTAATATAATGTCCAAGAATGCCAAAATTTATTCCTGTTACTTTGAAAGAATTTATTTCATTGACCAAAGTATAGTTACTCAATAAAATGCAAGAATTGATACATACCTTGTCTCATTTTTATAAAAACAGAGTAAAGCAACACTGTCAAAAATACAAAGGTAAGGTTTAAGTTCTCTTCCATATTTTAAGCAAGGATGTAAAGTTTTGATGTGTTTTCATTCTGTTTCATACAGTTTGAGTTTCTTTTGTTTCCTTTTAAAATGGTTTTTCTAAGAAAATAAAAAAATAAAACTCAAGACTGATTTTTTAAAAAATACACTCCCTACTGGATTGTAAAGCACAGTTTCCACTTCCTAGGTAGAGCTGGATTTCAGACAAAGTAAGTAAAAAATGCTTTTTCATGGCTTACTAATGGTTTTGTCTATAAATAAATACTTTTATGGTAAGAGAGAAACATAAAGTAAGAGAGCATAAGATGCTCGTTTTCATATCTTTCTGGGGTTGTTTTAGGGAAATTTTTACATTCCCCTTGTTTATTTATTTACTTATTGTTCTATTTTAGGGAAGGGTCTACAGGGTGTCCAGGGTCTCACTACTAGATCAGACTCATAGTGATCTGCCTGTTTACAGCCTCCCAAGAGCTGGATTACACCTTCTCAATTGCCATCTCAGGGCGCCCCAGGGGTGGGCCCAGCACGGCACATTCTTTTTGTTTAATCAAAGATTCAGCAATATTAACTTCTATTCTGCATAAAAACATTTTGTTATAGATCAAAGAGAGTAAATAAACTATAATTAATATTAAAGCATGGAGAGGAGTAAAGAGTAATGAGACAGTTTCATTGTTGCTTAAAATAATTTATATGAAAGCAAACATTTATTACTCCTTTCACCCCAAAGTGATATGTAAAGCCAAAAATACTAAAATAATGAAATATGACCAATAGCTTTTGAGTACTTTAGTATGAAAAAACAATGACTGCTGGCTCTGTATTTGTAATATCTTGTACTTTACTAATTCATTTAAGAAAACAGGCAATTTTATTTTTGCCACAGGAATAATATATTTCAAACATGTTAAATGTTTATTATTCAAGAACAATGACAACTAGTCTAAAGTGCCCATGACTTTTGTTTACAACAGAAAATGACCATATATATTAATCCCCGCTGATTATCCATCCCACATTTTTTATTAGGAAACAGCGATGCACATGCCAGTTACTGTATATTTTTCCACACTAGCAAGTGCTCCACAATACAGTGGGATAAAATTGGAGCTTGGAGAGCTTGAAGAGCACTCTTAAATTTTAATTAAAACCCTCCAAGCTCACTAAAAATAATTAGAAACTAAAATGTGCCAGTTTTATTTTGAAGTCACTATAACATACAAACGTTCCCTGAGGAGGACTGTTACCTCTTTCTTCTCTTTCTCTCTCTCTCTCTCTCTCTCTCTCTCTCTCTCTCTCTCTCCCTCTCTCTCTCAAACTATTTTCCAAATAAGAACAAGGAAGGAGTATAAATAGAGGCTGTTTTCAGGCCTGCTGCTCGGGCTGAAAGCTGACAAAAAAGAAAAAGACAGCAGAGTGGGATTTTTCAGACTGCACCAAATAAACCTAGAATAACTTCCCAACCAAGCATTCAGATTACTAACGAACTCTTGATAAAAATCAGCCTGCAGAGAAGACTATAAGTTATATCATTGATCTTTTTGATCCAGAAGCCAAACCTTTAACCTCTCAACTGTTTTTGCTATCTTAAAATATCTCATACAATGCTATATTCCACCCTATTTTTAGCTGAGCAGCAAGAGAAAGCCTGCCTTTCCCATACAGCAGGGCCGTGATATAAACATCAACACAGATGCCTTGCCAGGAAGAGCTGGACTTCTCAAGCACTTGATCATTAAGGAATGCACCAACTGTTTTGGATAATCTTGTGCCAGCTCCCCTTTTGCTCCACACTCCCCTCTGGGAGTGGCCAATCTGGTCCTAGTCCTAATTTTTCATTTTACTCCTCCATAGCCCCCTCCATCTCCAAAAAAAAATGAGCAATGGCATTTATGCCTAGCAATGAAAAAGCAGGCTCACTTCCCCAAACAGACCAAAACTTTAAAACAATTAACCCTCCCCTCTTCTTTCAGATAAATTACTAAGTATAAAATGCAATCTGTTTCCTTTGTTTACTCAATATGAACAATTTGTAAATGACTCAAGGATAAAATTCAGAAAATGTTGTGCTAAATTAGAACCATTATAAACATGCTAATGACTCAATGCTCAAGTAAAACATGCATGATCAGTGTGAAGAAATAGATTTAGTTCCTGTAAAATTCCATTTTGCTGCCTTAAAATGATTTGGTCATTAAATCAGATATATTCCTTCAAGGAAAAACGTTAATTCCAATTAACTGAACGATATGCTGAGTGTGGACGTGTAAATGCTGCAGAGGGGCTGGCAGCTATTGGAAATGTTATCAAAACTGTGACTTGAGAGGTTCTAGTGGGTTCATCAGAAGGAAAAAGCCCGACATTTGGAACCTTCCAGAAACACACAGACATACTGTATTAGGTGCCATGTTGTTTCTCTGCACTATTTTTATCTACCAAACTTTTTCATCTATGTATTCTTTGTGGTACTGGGTATTGAACTCATGACCTTGCGTTTGCCAGGCAAGCACTTACTCTGCTGAGCTATCTCCCTGGCCCTCATTTATGTATTCCTAAAACCTATCCTTAACATACACTCATGCAAGTTATTGTTCTATATGTGCACATAAATGGCATTTCTTCCATCTGCTTTTCAAGGCTGCCTATGCTGAGCACCTAAACTAGTAACTACAAAAGAGTATCCCTCATATGTCATCAATACACAATTGCTTCTTGTGCCAACAATATTTTAGAAAGAATACATACAGTAGGTGATTCAGTACCTCACAGGATCCTACTGGAGCAAGAAAAGACTTCAATTATTATTAAGACCAACACCCGCACTTCAGAAATGAGGAAACAATAAACATGCCAGCCTTGGGGACAGGGAGATGGCTTAATAGAATAAGAGCTTGCCTGGCAAGTGCAAGGGTCTGAGTTCAATCCCTGGTTCTGCCAAAAAAAAAAAAAAAAAAAAAAAAAAAAGGATGTCAGCCTTTCCAAGATCAAAATTTGATAAAACCTAGACATCTTGGTGCATGCCTATAATCCCAGAACTCTGGAAAGCTGAGTCAGAAGTACCAGAAGTTTGAGTCAAGTCCGGGCAATTTCAGTGATTTAGGCAGACTGTGTCCAAAATTTAAAGTAAAATTAAGAAAATAAAATAAAATGACTTGAGGATATAGTTCAGTGGAAAGGCCCTGAGTTTAATTCTCAATCTCAAAAACACAGAAGAAAAAACTTGGTAAGAGCCTTGACTATGATATATGCTCACTTACTGAAATGACTACTTAAATCATTATTTAAACATCGGTTTGATAGTTTCCAAAATAGTGGGAAATGGGTAATCTTATATTTATTAAGTGCTTCGACATAGAATGATCTCACCCTTTAGAAAAGGACTGCTAAATATTCAAGGTATTACAATGACAGTTAATACCTAGCAATAGCGAATTCAATTATGCTAGTCTTTCCATACCTTCGTCTTTTTTCACAGTGCTTTATTTTATTTAAATTAAAAGCTTTTCCTCCTTAAATATCCACTATAGGGTAAGATGTTGCTGTAAAATACTATTAAACTCCAAAGGTAACCCTTCCAAGACATTTTTTTTTAATTTTCACGTACAAGAAGTACAAATGCCTCATTAGGCCTTGCTGCTTGGCTAGTTCATGGTCCATAGGAACTTAAAACACACCCCAATTTTAATGGAGTAAAAATATCCAATTATAAGCTATGTTTGTTCTGCATTGCTAAGATATTACTGCTCTTTATGGCATTTTCTCCACAACCTATTTTCTGTTCCTGCTCATTGGGTTATACAACTGTTTATTTTTATCTCATCAAGTATATATTTAAATTCTTTTAAGAAATTATAATGGACTATGGAAACAATAATTCAATATTTTGCATGTCAAGTGTGTGTCTTATATTCCTTCTTTTGGTTTCTTTTGAAAGTAATTTGGAATGACCCTGTTGGCTTGATAGAGTTGTTAATTGCGATTTCCTCTTCTTTTGTTTTTTTGCTCCCTGCAGACACAATAAAAGAGAAATTTGACCCAGTCATAACTCTCTTCTGGAACTATCTGTAAAGGCTCTCCAGGTTGCAATCTACAAGAACGTGGAGCTGGAATTGTCATGGCCACCCTACAGGCAGAGACAACTTATCTGCTATAAGAGCAAATGAAGCCAAAACTGAAAAGGAAAACAGAAAAAGAAAAGCAGAGTAGAATACAGCAAAAAAAATAAATAAATAAATCATATTAGCATATGTAACATTCAAATACAGCTATAGCTAAATGCTACTCCTTGGTTTTTTGGTGATGAAAGCCAATATGTTCCTATTATCTAGAATTACGTTTTTACAAGTTGTATCTTAAAAAGAAACTAAACAATATGAAAACTATACAAAAAGGGTCAGATTACTGGTACATGCAAATGTGCTACATCCCAAATTTTAACTGTCTGGAAACCAACAAAGCATTAACTGTGTTACCATATTAAAATATATAGTATATAATGGCTTAGGTAAAATTGATGCTGTATTGAGGAATACACAAAACAAAGTAACTTGATATCCCACTCTCATTTTATAGTTATTTATATCACTTAATATTTTCTGAAAAGGATATCACAAAAAAAAAACACAGTAAAGTAAAATTAAGGCTTAAACAACAACAACAAAAAAAAAAAAACTTTTATCTGAGATCGCACCCCCGGTTTAAAGTTTTATGCTTATCAAATACTTTCATTGTTTTTGTTAATAAGCTTTTACTGATACGATATCCTTCTTATCTCTCTAACTTCTACAATCTATTGAATTTAAAAGAAAACTGCACTCTAAGTTGGTCTTCAAGCCCCTCGACATTTTCACCCCTATTCTCCCACGTGGAACTCTTCATCCTGCTCTCCGTTCAGATGAGTACATCGAACGCGTCCCACTCACATCCATTCACCTGGCGCTTTCGCATGCCCACCTTGCATTCACGCCATCTCCTGACCTGAATGCCTGTCTACCTCTTGACACTTAAGAAAAACTCTATTTCACAGTGCCTACATGCACTACCACTTCCTCAATTATGCTTCGATTCCTCACTGCAAATATAAATTTTCATCATTTGAAAGGAAAATAATTTGTACTCGCTGAGCACTTATTATCTCTAAGGAATATTTTTATATTCTTTCAATCTATCACCTCTTTCAACTCTGAATTTCCTAACTCAAACATCCACCTTACTACTATTTTTATCGCCATCTGATAAAGCATATGGTCAAGGTCATTCCATCTTGCTTAACCAAACATTAAGCTCCTTAATAGTCAGAAAATATCGCTGATACCACTTTGGGTTCCTCCATATTGCTCAAACTTCAGTGTAAAAGTGCTAAAACGAGTTCCTCAGTACTAAAAAAGACCACTTTCATCACATGTGTCAAGTAGTAATCTAAAGATTTTTGCTTGTTTTTATCCTTTTCTTCATGAACTTTACAGTAGTGCATAGTTTATACATTATGTATCATATTATGTTATAATATTTGATATATATTATAAACACACCTTTAGAATTATTTGTGCATGTCTCTTGTCACATATACGTATTGCGTGGTATTTTTACCTAATCTGTAACATGCTTATTTATTTTGTTTCTTTGAGGGACTATAATCTTTATTTTAAACTTTTTTTAAATTTATGTCTTTGGTACAGGGCCTGACTATGCTGCTCATCCTTGTAGTGGTTCTCCTGTTTTCAGGCTCCCTAGTGCTGGGATTATAGGTAGTGCCACCACACCAGGTCTCGGTGGCCAGCTCCCTGCGCCCAGGGTGGGACTGGCACATCCTGTGGGGACAGGGATCAACCCCTAATCCCTGGACTTGCCTAAGCAGGTGTTTAGTCCCCTCAGCTATCTCACTGGCCTCCAAACTTTTTTATTTTGATGTTATCCAGTTATCATTTTTCCTTATTGCTAATGCTCTATGAAACTGCTCTGTAAAATCTTTTCCTCTATCATTTTAAAATTTTTCATCTAGCACTTTTACAGTTTTACACTTAGGATTGTTGTTTGCCTTTACTTGTTTTGCATATATTCTTTCAAAAAAGTCCATTTTCTTTCATACAGTGCTCCATTAATATCAATGAAATCAAGTTGACTTATAGTTCTGTGCAGATCTTCTAAATTCTTACGGTTTTCTACTAGTTGTATCAAATTCTGAGAAAGAAGTTGAAATATCTAATAATAATTACACTGTAGCCACATTGTACTTTTTTTTTCTTTTTAATACAGTCAATATTTTCCTTCAAATATTTTGATGCAATGCAATAATGAGGTCCATGCAGATTTAGGAGGGCTATCTCCTAGATGAACTGATTGTAAATAAACAGTAGTAAATGTCCTTCTGTATCACTTATAATATTGATTCTCCTAAAGTTTATCTTGGAATTAATAAAACCATTTCAGCTTTCTTATAAGAACTCTGACCTTTACTATGTCTCTCCTATTGGTCTAATACCTTTAACTGTCATTATGTAAGTGTTTGAGCCAGGGTTTACAGTTCGTATTTTTAACTTCCAATAGGCACCTTCAAATACTAAATTTTATCAAATATAATGTAAGAAACTTGCCGGTGTGGTGGCACAGGCCTGTGATGTCAGCAATTGGGAGGCTGAGGAAGGAGCATCTCTGAGTTTCAGGTCAGCCTGGACTACACAAGCAGCACACACTTCTGACCCCTACAATCAGGTCCCTGAACCAGGGATCACTGAAAGTTCAAGGTCAGCCTTGACTACATAGTGAGATCAAAGCCAGCCTGAACTATGTAGAGAGCTTGTCTCAAAGAGCAAAACAAAGCATAAAGAAATTTTAAAATATCTATCCTCTGTGTTGTTGCTGTCATATAAATATACACATGTACATATACACATATGTATGTAAATTCTATGTGTTTTAAATTCCATAATACTTGGTTGTTTTGTTTCATTTTTATACTATACACAAATTACATAATAAGAAATTATTAGATATGTGAATATCTTGCACATTTACCTTCAGATTTATCATTTATATGCTTTCCATGTCCTTCTAAAATTAGACACACAGCTAAAATATGACACAGGTTCTTTTACATGAGAAAGACAGAATATAAATATAAAAACAAATAAAAGACAGATCTTTACAAATGGGAAGAGGAGCAGGAGAGGGAGGGAGGAAGGAGGGAAGAAGAAGGGATGCAGGAAGGAATTTAGTGTGTTACGAACTTGTACCAGCTGCCCGGGACAAGGGCAACTGGTACATACTGCAAAAATGTACCAACAAGAATAAAAGTTGATAAAAAGCATGTTTCCAGAGTATTATTTTTTCAGGCTGAAGAACATAATACTATGCCTTAAGGTACTTTAAAATTTATTACAATGAAACTGCTGGAGAAGTCTGTAAACTTGCTTATCTGAAGTGTCCATTTCTCAATTTTTCCCCAATTACTGAACCTAGCTTAAATTTAGGACTTAAAAATAGTATCTTCTCATTTAAATTGATTCTGAAGTTAAGGATCAGTTCTTTGTTCTTCTGTAAATGTGTGTATGTACATATACGGCTACCTTTGAGATTTTCTCAGGCCAGGGACAGTGCAGTAGAACAGCACCCACTTGGCAAGCATGAGGTCCTGAGTTGGATTCCTGGTACTTAAAAAAACATGTTTCTCACATTATCTTTCACCAATAGTATTTTCCTGCGCTTTGTAACATACTTTCCTTTGTGCTTATCCTCCATGGAACTGGAGATTTACATTTTTAACAAATTTGGAATTGAGATAGAGATATTTATAGAACATGTCGCTCATAAATATAGATAGAAAAATTTCCCAACAAAATACTGCTAAATTTAATTTAACTTAATACAGAGGGGGATCAAGAGTGACTTATTTCAGGTAAAGTTGCTTAAAGATTCAAGTACCAATCAATAAATGTACTTTATGACAATAAAGTTAAAAACTCCTTTATTGATGATTATTTTAGATATAGTTAAAAACTTTATAATATTTAATACTGCTTATGATTTTAAAAAGAATTCACAGCAATCTAAGAATAGGAGAGTACTTTCAGCAAATATTAATAATGGTACATATGGAATGTTTTTCTCTGAGTTCAGGAACAAGATGCTTTCACTTCTGTTCTGTATTATCCTGAGGGTCTTAGGCAGAAAATTAAGGAAACAAAAAGTATATGTATAGCAGACTTCCAGTTCTGGTCAAGCATTCAGGAAATTTAAGTTATTCACTCTAGCAACACGTACAAAGCTTAACAAACTGAAAAAATCAACCGCTCTTCTTAGATCCATCAAAGAATTCAGGTCACACATCAGAATGCTGTCTCTAGAATTAGAAAGGCAGAAAAAGCAGATACAAAGAATTACAACTTACCAGACCAGAAACCCATGAACAGAAACCTCTGTGGGAAGTAGTGCTGGATAGGAAAACCAGAACTGTAATTAACGAATTGCAGGGTGTGAAGTGCGGACAACACTGAGAGGTAAAAACTCCAAGCACTTCCTGCCAGAAGAAAGTCTGCAGACATTTGTGACTTTCACCTCCAGAAGCGGTCCTGATCCTCACAGCGACTATCACAAAAAATCTTTCTGTGAGGGAAAGTGAAAGGAGCCATTTGGAACATCCTCTCCTTCTTAACCAGCACTGCCCTCAGAAGAAAATATTTTATCAGATCCATTCCCAAGTCTCAGGCCCAGGAGCCATCCTGACCCACCTGAAAGGAAGAATACTAAGAAGTACTAGTTCATATTCGTAGATGAGGGACAGGAGATCAGCAGAACACTAAGATCTAATCATGAGACTACAGGATGCCCCCCTGACTCATACCTTGTTACTGTATTACTAAAAGGCTTTTTTAACTTCAGGTTCTTTTTCAACTTCACACTTCATCGTGTATGCCCTTCAATAAAAATTAAACATTATAAAAAGCAAAGGAGGCAGTTGGAAGACAGTGAACAAGTGTCAGAACCAAGTCAAATGGTGGGAAGTTAGGAAATAATCAGGTCAGAAATTTTTTTAACTATGTACAAGATGCTTAGTATATTAATGAAAAAGTAGAAGAATGTAGGAACAGATGGATGGTACAAGTTCAAAAGATGGAAATTCTAAAAAAGAATAAAAAGGAAATGCTAGAACCAGAGATATAGCTGAGTGGTACAGCGTGTGTCTGGCAAGCACAAAGTCCTGAGTTTGATACCAAGTACAAAGGAAAAGAAGAAATGCTAAAAATCAAAACCAAGATTACAGAAATAAAGAATGGTTTTGATGGATTCATTAATAGATGAAACATATTTTTTTTAAAAAGACAATCTCTGAGCTTGATGATATAAAGCAGAAATGCTCAAAACCAGAAAGAAGGAAAGAGAGCACAGGGTGGCAGAGAGAGAACACCAACACCTAATCAATAACTACTAATAATTGTTTAAAAATAATGAAAGATACCCAATCTCAGGAACAGGAAGTATAACAAACTCTAAGCACAAGTATAAAAAAATATATTTAGGAATATCATGTTCAAACCTCATAAAATTAAAAATTAAATTCTTTTTTAAATGTATTTAGTACAGGGTTTACAGGGTCTCCGACTGGACTGAGATTGGTCTCAGATTGGACTGGTAGTGATCCTCCTGTTGTCAGCCTCCCAAGAGCTGGGATTACAGGCATGCCACCATGCATAGTCTCAGTCACCAGCTCAGCGTGCCCTTGGGGCAGGGCTGGCACAGCAGGCCAGGGATTGATTAAAAAAAAAAAATCTTAAAAGAAATCAATGATAAGGGGTAAGTGCCATCTTGCCTTTGAAGGAATAGAGATAAGAATTATGACTGACTTCTCAGAAAACATAGGTCTTGGGCCATTTGGCACTTTTATAATAGAACAAGACAGCCCAGATTATTTATTAAGGGTAAAAGTCTATTTGGCTCAAAGTTTTGGAGCCCAGAAGGTCTGAGATTTTAGAATCAAATCTACTGAGAACTTTTAGCCCTATAATAAAATGAATGAGGTAGGAAAAAGGACCAGTATTTTGAAAAATCAGAAATTCACAGATATAGCTATGTCTACCACAACAAAGTCATTTATAATTTTTATGAGGGCAAAATTTCCATTGCCTAGTGACCTACTAAGAGCTCACCTCTCTACATTATGGCTTTGTGAAAGTCTAGATTTTCAATACATGAACTATGAGAAACACAATCAAACCATAGTACCATGTACTCAAGGAGTGTGTAAAATAGTTAAAGCTATCAGAGAAAAACACCCAACTATAATTCTGTAACTTGAAAAATTATCCTTTGAAAATTAAATGGAACTAAAAAACTCCTGCTATAAACAAAGTCACGTTTTCAAGAAATCTGCCTTGCAAGAAATGCTAGGCAGAAAGTTCTTTAGAGAAAAGGAAAACAATATAGATCGAAAACTCAAATATGCATAAAAACCATGAATAAAGGAAGATAAAGTTTTTCCTTATTTGTACTTTACCTAACAGATAAAAATTTGTTTGCAATTATAATTGCAACAATATATATGACTATATGTATGGACATTTAGTAAACATACATATATGACACATACATATGCTTCAAAATAAAAAATTTCATTTATTATGTATACAGTGTATAAGTTAAAGGTATGGCACCAATATGACATAGATTAGAAGAGAGGAATTAGAAATATTTTAAAGGTACTCGTACTATGTATTATACTACATAGTTATGTGATGGTACATTACATGAAAATGTATGCTGAAAGCTGGGCATGGTTTGCATGCCTGAAACCCTAGCACTCAGGAGGCTGAGGTAGTAGGATTTCTGAGAGTTTAAAGCCAGTCCAGGCTAGATAATGAGTTCAATGACAGCCTGAACTACACAAAGAGACCCTGTCTCAATAAATAAATGCATGCATACATACATACATACATACATACATACATACATACATACATACATACATAGTGCTAACTCTTGGCCAATTTCTTAAAAAGTAGTAAGTAAAATAAGTTATAAAAGTATAACTCATTAACTAAGAAAGGAGAGAAAACAGAATCATAAAAATTGTTCAATTAAAACCACAAAAGGTAGAAGATTTGGAAAATAAAATCAGGAACAAACAATGAAAGCAAAAAAATAGAAAACAGTGCCATATGTTATGTATATCATACAACACAGAGACAGCCATCAGTATCAAGGGTCTAAATATACCACTACAAGAGAGATTGGGAGAGGAGATAAAGAAAAAACACCTACTTACATCTTATCTCAAAGAACTCACATATAAAGACACACATAGATTAAAAGTAGTAAGATGGAGAAGTAAAAAACCACACTAACACTTATCAAAGAAGTGGGAATAGCTATAGTAAATTCAGGCAGAGCAGACTTCAAAGCAAGGAAAACTTTCAGGATTAAGTGGGTATTACATAGAATTAAAGGAATCAGTACTCCAAAAGTCATGCCAACCCTTCATGTGTATACACCTAACAGAACATCAAAATATGCTAGGGAAACATTGCTCGGAGAAATCAGTGAGTCCACTATGATACTTGATAGTTTAACAACTCCCTAGCAAATAGATCCAGCTGGGCGAAAATCAAGGAGATGTTTGAACTCGCCAACACCATCAATCAATTGAATATAATTAACATCTGTAGACAGTCTCATGCAACAGCACCAGATTACACATTCTTGTAATCCTTTCATGAAATAGTCACTAAAACAAAACACATTTCTGAGCTGTAAAACATAACTAATAAGTTTAAAAGACAGAACTGTACTATACCTGCTTTCAGACCAATAAACTAGAAATCAATTAACAGAAACACAGTTGAAACACATCCAAAAGTACATGGCAATTAAACAATATATTTCTGAGGAACACTTGGGTATAAGAAAAAAATGTCAAGAGAAATTTTTATGTATTTCAGGCTAAGTGATAACAAAAATACAAATTACCAGAGTCTGTAGGATGAAGCAAAAGCAGTGCTTAGAGGGAAATTTATAGCCTTCACCTAAAAACAATTATCTTACCATCCACTTTAGAAAGCTAGAAAGAAAGAACAAATTATGCACACAAGAGGAGAAATGTTAAAAGTTAGAGATGCTGTAAATGAAATTGAAAACAAAAGATCAGTAAAGTAAAAGGTAGTGTTTTGAAAAGGTCAGTACTAAAATGATGAGCTTCTAGACAGGTTAAGCCGCAGAGAAGACAAAGAATTACTACTATCAGAAACAAAGAAGACAGCACTCAGATACAAGGGCGACAAAAGGATAGTAAAGGGATATTATTAAAACTATGCCTACAAATTTTATAATCTATACAAAATAGACCAAATTCCTCAAAGAGACAATCTTCAAAATTCATACAAAACAATATAGACTATAAGAAAGGCCTAAATTTATTAAAGAAATTTCATCAATATTAATCACTTTTCAAAACAGAATAAGCCAGATCCAGATGAATTTACTAAACATTAATGAAGAAATTGTACCAGTTATAATCTTTTGTTCCAGAAGATACAAGAAGAGCAAATACTTTATAACTAATTCTTTGAGGGCAGTATTACTCTGATATCAAAACTAGGAAAAGATCTTATAAGAAAATAAAAGTATCAAACAATATCACTTAGGAATATAGATTCAAATATCCTCAACAAAATAATAGCAAATCAAATCCAACAGTGTATATAAACAGTCATATACCACAACAAAATGGGATTTATCCCAGGTATGTAAGGCCACTTCAACTTTTAAAACCCAACTAATGCAATCTATCATATAAAACAGTTAAATAAGCAAAATCACATGGTATCAACAGGTCCAGAAAATCATTTCACACAATTCAATATCCATTTACAATGAAAATATTACAGCAACTAAGGAATGAAGGAAAATTATCAAAACTCATAAAGAAGAGCTACCAAAAAAGCACACTTAGCATCATATTTAATGGTTTGGAGCTCAAATCTTTCTCAAAAATATTAAGTGAGGGCAAAGATGTCCCTTCTCACTTTCATTATGCAACATCACACCAGGAATCTTAATTCAAAAATACGATAAAAAGAAATAAAATATATACAAACTGGACACAAAGAAATAAACTTGCCTGTTCACAGATACCATGACCATCTCTATAGAAAACACAAGATATTTGGGGAAAAAAATCTTTCCTGGAAGTTACTCCAAAGTTTCAGAATACAAACTCAACATATAAAGTTCATTTATTTTCCTATACCATAAATTAACAAATGAAGCCTGAAACTAGAAACACATTATGATTTATATTAATACACCAAGAAATAAAATATTGAGGTATAAATCTAACACAAGTGCACAAAATCCATCTGAAGAAAACTATAAAACTTTGGTGAATGTAGCAAGAGCTGTATCCTAGTTCATTCAATGTCAAATTTCAATTCTTCCCAAAGTGATCTATAGATTAAATAGATCAAAACCTCAGATAGAACAATCAAAACTCAGCAAATTACTATGATGCTATCAACAAAATAAATTTAAATATTATATTTTTTAAGCTGAGATATTTATTTATTTATTTATTTGCAGTACTGGGGATCAAACTTGGGGACTTGTGCTTGCCCAGCAGACACTTATGCCATTATGCCACTGAGCTATCTCCCCGGCCCCTTAAATTTTATATTGAGGGCTGGAGAGACAACTCAGTGGACTAAGCTCCTCCTTAGGAAAGCACAGGGACCTGGGTTGGATCCCTAGCACCCCGTACTGTGCTGGTACTACCCTCAGGCACACTGAGCCAGCCACCAATTCCAGGCAGGCGGGCACATGCTTGTAATTCCAGCGCTGGGGAGACTGAAACAGGAGGATCACAGGAGTCCAAGTTGCATAGTGAGACACTGTACCAAATACATTAAAAAATAAATCTAAATTTTATATTGAGAGGTAAAAACTCACAATTGGTTCACTATTGAAGGAGAACAAAATAGAGACTAACACTATTCAAGACAAAATCACAGTAGTCAACATGCTACGATATCATCAAAAGAATAGAAAATAAATCCATGTCAACATGGTCAAATGTTCTGTGACAGAAGAATAAAGATCACCCAAAAGAAAGAAGCTGGGGCTTTTTAACAAATGAAGTGGGAACAAGTGGATATCAAAAAGAAAAAGAGTCTAACATAGACCTTACATTTTGTAAAATTAACTCAAAATGGAGCAAAGACTTACATGTAAAACTATTTAATTTCTAGAAGCTAATGTTGGGGCCAGGGAGATGGCTCAGTAGAAAAAGTGCTTTCCTGGCAAGGAAAAGGGCCTGCGTTCCAACAAAAAGAAGAACTAGAAGATAATGTACAAGACAATCTATAACCTCAATATAATGATAACTTTGTAACAAAATGCTAAATTACAATCCAAAACAGGAGCAAGTCTTAAACTAGATCTTATAAAAATTAATTTCTACTCTTCATAAGACATTATAAAGAGAATAAGAAGGAAAAGCACAAACCAGGATACAACATTTATAAAAGACATGTTTGCTCAAGGAAATGTATCAAAAATATACAACACATAATTAAAAATAAAAAATAATCAATTGAAAATGACAAGTCATTCAAAAAGAGACCACTAAAAAAATACAAATGGCAAATGTACAAAAAGGCACTTAAGAAAAAGATGTCTGATAACATTTATAATTAGAGAATTGCAAATTTAAAAATAACAAGGAAATACCACTGCATACCTATTAGAATCGCTATAGTTGGGGCCAGAAATATAGCTTGGCAGCACAAGTGCCAGCCTGGCAAGCCCAAGGTCCTGGTACCAAATAAAATAAAATAGGTACAATTAAAAAAAATTTGCACCAAATGCTGGCCAGGATATGAATCTGTAGGAGCTTTCACTCATTACTTCAATGCATAATGGTGTGATGAATCCGAAGAACATTTTGGCAGTTTGTCCAAAATCGAACATCCTTTAATGTGATAAAATCTATGATAGTTTTGTCTGTAAACCAAAAACTTTTGTCCACACAAAATACTTATGCATAAGTGCTATAATAGTTTTATTCATAATTGCACAAACCTGAACACAGTGTGAGAATGCCCTTTCTTAGATGACAGGATGAATAAACATGAAGTATCCAGACAATGAAATACTGTTCAGCAGTAAAAACTAAACTATCCAATCGTGAAAACATGTAACATTCCACTGTGACAGCTATACGTTTCTATTCACTTGTAACATATAGAAAGTACACCAACCATGAACCCCAGTGTGAATCATGGACTTTGGGTGCTCGTGGCATCAGCAGAGACTCACTGATTGCAACAAACATAGCACAGTTTCAGGGGATGCTCACAGTAGAGAAGGCAGTGCGTGGAGGAGGGCAGGGAGCAGAGGGCAGCAGGCAGTCTCTGTGCTCGCACTTAGTGTTGCTGTGAACCTGGAGTACAGCATTTCCACTGACAATGTTTATTTAGAAATTATATATAGTAGAAAATATGAAATAAAATATATTACTCACAAAATGATGAGGTATAGAGAGATAAAATTAAAATGTTATTAGAATTAATTAGTATATGAGGCAAAATCATTGATATGGGACTAGTACAAAATGTACTTCCAGCCAGGGAGATAGCTCAATGGCATAATGTTTGCCTGGTAAGCTGAAGGTCCTGAGTTCAATTCCGAGCACAAAAAAAAAAAAAAAAAAAAAATTCAAAATGTTCAAATTTCTACACGTCTACATAGAGGAAGAGACCTTACAAAAACATTTCAAAAACAAATGTGCTAAAAGCCCCCAAAAATAAGATACTGTGCTCATACTTTAGGTTTCACAATATTGTAAAGATATAGATTCTCCCCAAATTGATCTAGATACATTGGAACAGTACTATAGATCAATGGGAGATCAATATTTGCAGAAAAGCAATTCAAACTCAAGTAAGTTATTTTTTTCTTTCAAAGTTAACAATAATATAACAACCGTTGTTAATTAGTTATTCCTGTTTTTAAAATCTTAACATACGTATTGTTGTATGTTACCCTGTGTGTCTTTTTTCTATTTCTTCTTGCTTCCGTTTTTACTCACCAAAAAGACTAAAATTGAACTTAAGAAACAATCAATTCTGAAAATTATATAAAAAAGACCACGAACATCAAAAAAAATTGGGGTGTGGCTGTCAGCCCCACTGGCATAGAATATGATGCCCGGGATCAAAGCACAGTTTCTGCGCTAGCCTAAGCTTGCTTAAGCAGATGGTTTAGTCTGCTGAGCTATCCTGCTGGCTCAAGAAATATTTTAATAAGAATAAATTTAGGTTAGACTTCTAAGTATAAGCACAGATATTTACAACTTAGATGTGTATTTTGTGGCATGTATTTTATGCTTCAATATATAAAATCTAAAAGGAGAGGATTATTAGCCTGTGTTCAGATAAGTTCTTGTGTGCCATAGGGCATACTGTGAAATGCAAATGAGTAGCGTACTGCAAAGCTACTGCCCTGTGTGTCAAGGTGAAGTATTTAAACTAGCAAATCTCCACAAAGCACACCAGAAACGAAGACAACTATCACCTATGACAAAAATGGGTTATCTGGCACTTATCTATGGATAAGTCAGATTCCTTAAAAAAAAGAACAGAAATAATATTATAATATTCCCAACTGTTTGAAAAATGTGCCTTTGCCTGCCCCTTCCCTCTGAAATGGAGGAATCAAACTTTGCAGCTGCTTTCCTGGAAGAGACGTGATACCTTCTGTGTGATGCTTATCAGATGAGGAGGAATAGTCGGGACAGCAGGAATGAAGCAATCCGCGAAAGGCACAAAGGTGTCCCACCACTGATCTCAAATCTTACAAATAGTTACGCTCACAAAAAAGTCCCAATTCTGCAAAGACGTTCACGTTCCATAACTCGCTTATTGTCCAGCCATTCCTTCAATACTCTTTTCTCCTCCTCATCCCTGCTGAGATATTTCAGTTCTCCCAAAGCACCAGCTACTACTGCTAATATTCATACTGTTCACAACCTTTACATGTATACTTCCCTCTTTCTGACATATTCTTCACTCTTTTCATCCAAATATACTCATATTCCATCACAATTTAAAAATAATTTCTTTGGGAATGCTTTCAATGGACTCTCCTAGAATGTCAAATGACCTAAATCATGACTTTACTATACTTCATTGTCAAGCATCTCTATCATACTATAAGCTCTGTGAAGACAAAAGAAAATTATCTTTTCACTTCTAAATTCTTGTTTGGGCAGGTTACATAGCTCAGTGGACTAAAGCACCTGCGTAGGCAGAGCCCAGCAGCCAGAGTTTGAACCCCAGCATGCTGTGCCACACCGCCCAGGGCACCCTGAGACAGAGAATGAGACCGGGCGTGGGCATGTAATCACGTGTTTGGAAAGCTGAAAACAGGAGAATCACTATGAGTCCAGTCTATGTAATGAAACTCTGCACACCCTGTAGACCTTGAACTAAGTTCAAAAGATAATAATAATAATAAATTCTCAGTGTTCAGCACAGCCATTAGCAAACAGTAGAAACTAATGATATCTATGATCAATAGTAAAATTTACCTGGATTGTTAGAACAAGCAAACAGTATTTCTTAATTTTAATTTAATACTATGTTTAGTTTTGTTATCTTTGTTCTTCCATCGATTTCAGGGTTTTTTATTTTTGTTTTGGGTTGTTTTATTTGGTTTGGTTTGGTTTGGTTTGGTTTGGTCTGGTCTGGTCTGGTCTGGTCTGATTTGGTTTGGTTTACTGAGTGTAAATGTATCAGAACACTTTGACTATGCTAAAAGCATTTCCCAAAAAAAATGTTTGGAAGGTCACAGATCCCTAATAGTCAGTGTTCTTCTATGGTAGAGAAAGAAGAAAATAAGAAAATTGTCTTGCTTTTCTTTCTCAAGTAAGAAAACTCTACAAGAAAGTATAATAAAAGTAGTAAATCCAGGATGCATCACAAGCCATTCAGTCCACCGAGAAAGTCTTCTAAAAGGACACTCTGAACCCCGAAGTTTTGTGTAGTTTTCCTTAGTAATAGAATGTTTCTCCTTATATGAAAAATATGACATTCTGATAAATGACAGTCAGCTTGAAAAATTCAGAGGAGACAGGGTCAACTCATTAGTCTTCAAAGGATCAGTCCTCCCAGTGCTAAAACAGAATTAAGAAATCTACAGGATTATGAAAACTTCTACCTGAATACAATTTTAACTTGGCTTTGTTTTTTATATTTGTGATTAAAAGTTAAAATTACACTTCTGAAAAAGAAAAATACTATACCCACAGAAAGTAAGACTGAAATCTAAATATGCTCCCTTCATTATGTTGAGAGGGAATGGGGGAAATGGCAACAAATTCCCTACTAAGTATTGTTCTGCAAATATTCCAAACACTGAGCAGTTCTCCTGATTACAGAGAGCACAAAGGCTCTTTCAGCAGTTCCCTGCCCAGCTTGAAGATGAACTCCATGTGCCTCCTAATCCTCTATTCAAACTTGGCAACAGTCAGTGGTGTCAAAGAGAACCCAGCTATGAACTAAATTAGAGGCTGATAGTGTTATGTACACCTATGAATTTGGGCTGTGTACCAGCATCAAATGTGAGTGCTTAACAATTTCTTATCCCTAAATGGAAAGTCAAGCACATCAATAATGTAGCTCTCAAAAATCTGTCAGTTGTCAATTGTGTACATATGTTGATGTGAATAAAAAAAAGACAGTAAAATATATAAACACACACTACATACAGGACTGAATTGAGGGAGATAAATAGCCATGAAGGTGGGCAGAAAATACTGTCATGATTCCTAAAGAATAAGCTAAAATATGACATCACTGAACTATTAAAAAATGGAAAATCCAGACTTAAAGTAGAGACAATGTTTTGGATTACTAGTTCTGTAAATCATTAGCTATAAGCACCAACAAAAGTGTAATATTAAAAGAAGGTTTTACACCATAATAATAAACTATCACAAAGATGATACACTGATAGCTGTGGGCTCTTTGGAGTAGCGATAAAGCCAGGTAACAAAGTCCTTTTTACACATGAAATCCTACTTGTCATCTACTTGCTTGACATATACAGACGCTGACTTTACTGAAATGAATCGGCCTTGGGATTCAAAACGGAAAGAAAAACTGTAGCAACGGCCTAGGATAAGGTCAGATCAATGATGCATTAAGTTCAAAGTACAGAGAGGAATTCTAAGGTTCTTCTTCAGTGTGATGGAAGAATTGTGAATATTAAAATATTTAGCTTCTGAAAGAGATTGTCTATGCTGTTACAGACGTACAAAACTTACCACTGTAATCAGTTGGTAACTGTATTTGAGATCTGCTCTATCACTGAATTTCAAACAAGTCTTATCAAATTATCAATTGACAAGGTTTTTCTTCCTTTTTCTGGCTTAGTTTTTGTAACCATGTTCTCAAAACCTAAAAGGTAAACATTTACAGGTAAACTAAGCATTTTGATGATCGGGGGTTATTTCAAGTGGCTTTCATCAGGGATAACAATAATAAAAATATTAATATTAACAATGATGGTGATGAGCTCTAAATTTAAAAAAGAGCCTCTGACAAGAGTTAAAATGATGAAGAACAATAGCCTTGATTTCATCCTAATTTATACTTTTCAAAGACCCCTGGAGTTCTCCTAGATGTAACTTTTTCTGTATCACAATACTGCAAACTAATCACTCCCATTGCCTTCCTGACCAAAACAAAATTTCCAAGAGTAATTACACTCAGCTTATTATAGTTACAATTGTACTACAGAAAGAGAAAGTATTCTGTGCTTCCTATTTTAAATTTTTTGTGAGGATCTATTGTGAGCCCCTGAATAGGAACCTTGATATACCTTCAAGAAAACTGTTCTTCAGTGATGGAGGAAGGAATGGTCCGTGAGTACCTGGGAATTTATCTATTTATTCCCTTAAAACTTTCAGGTAATAGCAAGTGGCCACCTGGAACTCATGGTAACTGCAGCGTAGCAGGGCAGAATTATAGGTGTAATTGGAAAAAGTAGGCTTTAGGATGTTTTTGGAAATTCATCAGTGAAAGGTATTTTGTATATAAAAAGAAACAGTCAAAATTTCTTTCTTTAAACTTCAGACATAGATTTTTTTTTTATTTTTATTTTTTTTTTTCGGAACCAGGGATTGAACTCAGACCCTTGCACTTGCCAGGGAAGCGCTTATTCCACTGAGCCATCTCCCAAGCCCCTGGACATAGATTTTAAAACAATGAAAAGAATTCTTATATATCCAGACTCCTAAAATGTTAAGTTTAAGTGCACACTCACATGCTTCTGTGTGTGCATGTGCTTGTGCGTGTGTGTGTGTGTGTGTGTGTGTGTGTGTGTGTGTGTGTGTGTGTACAGAGGCAGGCAACACATTTACAGCATTTTTATTACTGAAACATAAAATATAGTCAAAATACTAGGCAAAGCTATTTAAGTTAATTCCACCCCTCCAGCCAGCACCCCATATGCACTCTCAGAGTGGCTAATTCATTGCAAATAGTTATATTCCTTTATTTCCGTTCATATGAATTTTGGTTCTTCATTTTTGTTTCTTTGTGTATTTAATGTAAGAGACCCCTGGACTTTCTCCAAAAGTCACAGTCAAACAAAAAAGTAACCACAAGTGCCACCTCTTTCCATCCCACTTACTCCACCCTATGCACATCAATCCCCTCTAGGAGTGGGGAGAGGGGGCCCAAAGACAGCCCCAGGGACCAGAGTCCTCCTTCAACCAGGCCCTGTCTCCTCGCGGTTCCTTTAGCTATAAACTCATCAGGAGATGAATCCGCTGACCAGTGCAGCAGCTCCTGACACAAACACCTTCCAAAAGCCTCATCTATGATCATGTGAAACCACTGAGATATTTTAGAACTAAACCATAACAAAAAGTGAAATATCAAAATGCAGCCAATCTCAAAAACTTGCATCCAAAGACAGAGATGCCAGTGAGTATATAAAATATTAATGACTCTTGGTAGTATTTGCTCATTTGGAAAGAAAAAAAAAACTGAATGGGGTTTATCTTTTTCATCTCTTGCTTCAACTATAGTACAAAATAAACTAGAGAATGTTCAACAGAGCCATTTTTGTCTGGTAGATGTGAAAACTCTACTTCTATGCCACACACTTCGAGAGTGATTCAGGAGGCATACTCCTGACTGAATGGTTGATCTTGACCTGTTCATAGAAAGGTAGATTGAACTATTATATAAAGCAAAGCACCTCAGAAAACACATCTCAGCCCCAAAATAAAAGTTACACAACAGCCCTGCTGAGCCCTCCGCATTTCTGCTCCACTACTTTCTCGTGCCTGTGAAATAATTTTCTCAATCTTCAAAGAGAGAAAGAAACAAGGGAGAAGTATCTACCCAAAGACAAAGGCTCGGCCAGGAAGATAGGTTCAAATTGATAAGATCCTGGGGATATTAGAGCCCTAGGCTCCACGGCAGGTTAAGGGGAACGAACAGGAGAGATCTCAGCAATGGAAGTTCAGGTGATTTAGAGAAAGTACCAGTAGCCATATGGACACATAAAATAAACACTAAACTATTGGGTACGAGTCAGTGTAAACGTTATGGACCCAGGACCTTGCAAAAGTAAATAGATATACTGTAGCTTTGAGGGAAAGTGCTCCAGTACATGAGGTCTTACTCCTTTATCTTTCAAAGCAGGCAACAGTTTCTTTTTCTAAACAAATACGTAGTTTTAAAAATCTTACTAGACCAAGAAAAACCTCTTAATTTTTCATAATGCCCCCTAAGATTTTAAAGCAGAAGGGGATTCTTTTCATAAATACTATGTCTAATTCTGAAAATAAACATTTACTTGAAATTCAGCAACTCCACTAATTCTACTTCAGTTTCTTTTATGCTAAAGAAAAATAAAATGCATCAGTTTTGATTTACAATAGTGTCTAGATTATGACCCTACATTTCATGCCTGTTTTTGTCCATCCATCTATCTATCCACTGATTCACCAAAAAACTATTAAAATGCCTACGATAAAATTCTTATCCTATATAAGACTGATGTCTAACATTAAGGATTATTATTTCTAGGGAGTAGTATAGATTTTTCTATTTTCAGACGTTTCTACATTGTCACAATGATTTTTTTCCTCAAAGGAATGTATGTTTTCCAAGAAAAGGACAGATATACTTTTCTTTAAAAATAAACTGCCAGGCATGTTAGTCTTGCCTGTAGTCCAGGCACTCTGAGTGAGTGGGGTAGGAAGGTTTCCATTTAACCCCAGCCTGGGCAGTTTTACAAGACCCTGCCTCTACAAGATAAAAACAAAAAGGAATGAGGGTGGTCGACAACTTCTGACATTGCCAGTCCTATGGATAACCCACTACTGTTATAGACTACTGGAATATATTGGATTATTATGCTGAATTAATGAACCTACAGTATTTAAATGGCAATGGAATACCCATATCTGACAAAACTAAACAAAAAAGGGGATACAAATGAAGGACCATTTTGCATCTGTATATACAAAATAGTTTGGATAGATATACAGTTACTTTCTCTTAATTCAAGGAGAAGAAAGATTTGTTCTAACAATGTTTGGACAGGATATCATGTCTGCATCTTGTACTATGAATAATCAATACGAAGACAATGATATGCAGTTTATTAATTATCATAATTGTCAGACGGAACTGTTTTGAAACTGTCTCATATTTGTTTCTCAATAAAATTAAGGAAAAAAAATAGCTCAGTGGATTAAAGCACCTGCTTAGGCAGATACAGGAGCTGCTGTTTCAATCCCCAGGTTGGCCATGCTGGCCCTGCCCCTAGGGTGCACTGAGACAGCCACAAGACGGGGCATGGTGGTGCACGCCTTTAATCACTTGGGAGGCTGTAAACAGGCAGATCACTAGGAGTCCAACCTACGCAGTGAGAACCTGTACACATTGTCCTAAATGACCACACACAAAAAAGGAATGAAAATGTAGCTCAAAGCTAAGGCCATGGTTTCAATCTTTCGTGCCACCTCTCCACAAAATATTATTAAAAGACCACCAATATACACATATACCAGAAACAATGGCATGTCTTTTCTTTAAATTTTGTCATTTTTAAAAAATCATTTCACATATTGTTTTAGCTTTACTTATAGCCAATAGTAAATATCATAGACCTTGGCACTAAAATGGTCAGAAACACAAATAGATTCATGTTGTAGTCATGAAAATTTATAGGGCTGGGCAAACAGCTCAGCAGAATAAGTGCATCCTGACTTCAGTCCCCAGTACTGCAGAGAGAGAAACAGAGAGAGAGAGAGAGAGAGAGAAGGAAAGAAAGAAAGAAGAAAGAAAGAGAAAGAAAGAAAGAAAGAAAGAAAGAAAGAAAGAAAGAAAGAAAGAAAGAAAGAAAGAAAGAAAATGTACTACCCATAGTGATGATGATTACTGTTTTGACACTGTGATATATTTGATTTATATGATATCCAATCTAAAAAATGTGTGAATTGAATGGAATTTACAAGCTTGTTGGAAGAAGCCAGAGAAATTAAGAAACATCCTCAATATAAAGCAACTAATAAGCAATATAAGTGGTAGTTAACTCAGACAGTTGTACATTTTTTTTGGAGGCATTCAAAATTTCTCCTGAAAAGATACAAGAGCATGACTTTCATAGATTCAAAAGCGTGTGTATACCCTCCATTGTCAAAGTTAAAGTCTGCGAGAGAGCTCACAAAATAAAATCCAAAGACCTAATCTAGAATTCTACTTCTGTAGAACTCCGCTGCTTGGCAATCTAAAGCTGCTCACAATCCTTTTCTTCGAGAACTGCTTTCTACTCCTTCTAAGTCATGTGAGACAAACAGGAAGTCGGCTATGGAACTTTGGGAGGATTTACTTACTTGATTCCCACCCCACAAGAAGAGAGAGAGAGAGAGAGAGAGAGAGAGAGAGAGAGAGAGAGAGAGAGAGAGAAGCCCACAGAATATTATTTTCTCACATACTGTCCACTGCTTTCTTTCTCAGATTTCTGGCTATTTTCGGTCAATTTCTACTGACGGAAGAAAGGCCAGAAGAATTGAAGAGCTGCAGAGCAAGTCCTAACGTTAACCTCCTGTGCTGACGTCAACAACCACTAACCTCTATACTTCTTATTATGAGAAAACATAATAACCTACTTCTGTGATATGCAGTGCGTTGAGTTGTTTTTGTTTTCTTCTGCTCTCGAGATTTGTGATAACTTGATACATGACTAACAGATTTAATGCACAAGTTTCATCACTTGAACTATAACTCAGCTACAGTGTCCTCATTTACTGCAAAAATTAATTGTGATAACATTTGAAAAACCTAAGCTTCTTACATATAGTAAATTGCCTGATTCAGATTTTTTTTTTTTACTCTAAGACATAAACACTCTAGCAGGAGAAACTAAATAACTGTCGCCAAACAAACTTTGGTGTAGGGCACAATATCCATAGGGTATAGAGGGCCGTGTGCTATAAACTGCACTTGTTTCTTTCTAAATTCCTATGTTTAAGCCCTATCTCCCCATGTGGTGATATCCGGAGATGGAGCATTTGGGAGGTAATTAGGCTTCTGCAAGGTGATGGAGGTGAGAGCTTAATGATGGATTAGTGCCCTTGTATAATGACACCCAGACTCCCTCTTGTTCCTTTCACTCCTTCATTCCTTGTGTGAGGAGGAACAGTGAGAAATCAGCCACCTCCACGCCAGAAAGAGACCTCTCACTAGCACCAAACCAGCAAGAACTTCCATCTTGGGCTTTCCTAGCCTCTGAAGCTGTTAAAAAATTTATGTTCTTTAAGTCACCTTATCTGTGGGATTTGTTAAGGCAGTCTAAACTAAGACACCCTCTTAGAATTAACTGGATAAGACAAAAGCAAAAAATCCCAATGTTTAATAATTTAATATATCCCAATACTTAACAAAAGATCAATCCTCCTAGGCTTCCTACCTTTCATTTACACTTTGGTCTATAAATACTCCAAAGGACTCAAACCTTTGGAACAAGAATGGAGGGAAAAAATCAAAAAATCATCTTGTATCCCCTTAATCTCCCTCCTAGAGAAAGGAAAATGTAGAATCCATACCCAATTTTCCTTACAGTTTACTATATAGCAAATATTATTAAGTTTTCAGTAACTCAACATGGTTTTGAAATCATTTTCTGACAATTATTAACTTTGTAGCCTTGTTGAAGTCAATTTTGTCATTTGGAAATAAAGATAGTACCCATCATGGAGTTATTGTGAATACTAAACCAGATCTTGTACAAAAAGCCTTAGCCAATAGTTCCTACTGTTACAGAAAGCACTTGTTAATAAATGTTACAACTAAAAACTGGGATGTAATAACCCAGACAAATTTTATCTGAGTTATCAAAATTGTACTCATTGTCCCTCAACATTTTCTTTTTTCCTCTGTTTGTTTGTTTGTTTTTTGTATTTTAAGACAAGGTCTAGAGTCCCACTGCATAGATCAAAATCGTAGTGATCTTCCTGTTTACAGCCTCCCAAGTGCTGGGATTACAGGCACACGCCACTGTGCCCAGTCTCAACCATTGTCTCAGCGTGCCCCGGCCAGCACCACAGGCCTGGGGGATCAAACTCCCAGCTTCTGAGTCTGCCTTACCTGGTGCTTTAATCCACTGAGCTATTTGGCCAGCTCCTCTCCTCAGCATTTAAGAGGAAAGAGGCAGCTTTCTTTTCCTGCGACTGTTTATGTTATCTTATTTTTAAAATGTTATAGAATAAAAAAGATAGGAAAACATGGAGTTTATTACATTTATCATAATTAAATAAAATATTCCAAATGGAACCTAATTATTAACCACCTGAAACTTTCCAAGTTAAAAACAAATAATGTTTCATATACCTCAATAAGATATAATACTTAATGAATTTATTTTATAAACATTACAATGATTGTAACCTATGGTATAAACATAAAATAATACAATATACTTTCTTCCCCTAAATATAAGTTTTATATGATCAGAGCTATAGACTACCAGACACCAGTTAGAGTTCATAGCTTAGACTCCAAACTCTGTAACCGGCCTTCGCTTATACGTGTAAAACACCGGTGAAGACTCCTAGGAAAACCTAAGTCAAGCATAGTAATTAGATGCCCCAGAGTAACAATATCAAGTTTAGAGTCTGTAAAGAGAGACAGAAGTTGGAAGTAGATTACTCACAAAATGAAATAAAACTTAAAACTGAAAGTAATTGTTTTTACCAACTTTAATTTAGATACAGACAAAAGTTACAAATCACTTTATCAACAATGATTCAAAACCTAAATAACAGCTGGGGAGGTAGCTCAACAGTCTAAGAGCCTGTCTGACAAGCACAAGGACCCAGTTTGATCCCCACTAACGTATGCTGTGTGTCAGCCCAGGAACGTTGAGCGTGGTCATTGAAACCTGGCATGGTAACGCACACCTGTAACCCCAGCGCTGGGGAGGCTGAGGCAGGAGGATCACTACAAGTCCAATCTGCACAGTGAGACCCTGCATCAAATAAATAAAAGATTTTATTAAAAAAATTTAAAAGATGTAAATAACAGTAAATGCTCACAGATTATTAAATAAAGCTAGAATTTCCACTTATATCTAATGGGGTAAAGAAGATTCACAGTTTCTTTGGTCTCCCAAAAGGGAAAACGAGACAGAAAACGCTAGCAGAATAAAATGACATTCTTCGTGAGGGCTTGCTTGAGTGGTAAGTGGTGAGTCAGACCTACAGGGGAAGCGTGGGACACAGGATGAGTAACCTGCACTGAGTTAAACACTGCAAAGCTTTGGGGATTGGCTTTCCCCCCTCAGAAGTTCCATGTACAAGGAAAGAGTACATTTGACTCTTGCACTGAAGTGTAGCTTCTACCGTGCTACCTTCACTATAAAAGATTTATTTTGGTAAAAATGAAGAAGTATCTTTTTTGAAATATGTCAGCTAACATACCCTGCATGTTATAAAGAGACAAAAACAAGTTTAAAGGAAAAAAATCTGTATATTATAAAAGTGAGACCTAAGGAATTTAAATTCTTAAGTAATTTGTGTTTGGATTATTTCAAATCTTAATATAGCCTTATTCAAACTTATACAAGGTAAAATAATATGACAAATTTTGGAAATTTCAGGATAAATCAATTAATTCTTTCTCTAATTTGTATTTGATCTTTTGAAAGGCGTATTATTTAACGCTTTATTTTGTATGACTATTTCTAAAGAGTTTAACTATTATAGCTGCATTCCTTCATACAGCAAATACTATACCATCTATTTAAATTTCTTCAATTACAATTTTGCTTGCTAGCTACTGTAATAGAAGTTCTTGCTTAACTTCAATATCATTCTTTATGCTCCTCAGAAAATCAGGTAAAAAATTACATTTTCAAAATAATGGATACAAATTGCACTATCTCAGTATTGCATAATAAAATACATCTAAAATATAATTTTATGTTTTATATGATTTAGCTTGTGAAAAATCAGTCAACATTTCCTTAACTCATGAAGAAAAATTGCCCATCTAGTTAACACATATTTTGTACATTATAGTTTCATCACTAAGTAATGAAATTCGATACAGGGAGTCAATTTAACTCTCAAAATATCTAAAATCAGATGCCATACTCAGATTTTCTTAAATAACTTAAGTCAGAAAAAAGTGAAGAAAATGTCAAAATAACCCAAAACTTCAATATACCCCTGGTGTTTGACTACAGTGTCTTTCAGTGGTAACACAAACAGCAAAATTTATCAAGTGACTTGAGCAAAACTGAGCAGCTTCTTTCTGAACGCTGGATTCCACAGGACGCATGTCAGTACCATGAGTGTTTGAGTGTTTGTGTAAAAGTTAAATGTTTCTTTAGGAATTCAATTTTGTTTAAAATACAGATAAAGAAATTCTAATGTCACCAACATAGTACTAGATTTTTTTTTACTCCACAAGAATTTTGAATTTGAGTCTCAATTTATAAAACAAATAATAATAAAATTAGCCCACCAAAACACTAAAATAAAATGGAAAGTTATAATAGTTTATTTAAGCTGATTTCTTATAGGAATCATATGTATTTATGACTTTGTAGAAAGTGGTTTTCTCTTGAACACACATCAGAGCCGTTCATCATAATGTAATTGCAAGCTGTCAGTCAGGGCCGCACCCTTAGCTTTGTGGCAAGCCGCCAACACATCTGTCAGAAGCACTCATAAGCTTCCGTGTGTTATTGTAATCCTCTACAAAGAGAAAAAGCCTATTCACTGATTTCACAGTTTCCAAATGAAACAATGATTTGCTTAAAAATCCAAATGAAATTGTGTTTCCCTGTAGACCATGAGCTACTGTCTTACCAAGAGACTGAATGCACTACCTGCTATTAGAACTGAATTCTTTGTACTGGATATACGCGTTTGAAAAAAAGGAGAGGTGTCTATTTTGTAGACTGATATGTATAAATATACAATGTATCTATTTTTAACTGCATACAAACAAACCGTATTAAAGAAATTATATCATTAAGTTCCTTTTCCTTCACTGTCTACCTTCTACCATCAAATATTACTTATTGACAGAACCAATCCATTTCCAGTAAGAACAAAATGTTCCCTGGAATTACAGTAGGACAGTTCAACTGTTATTGATTTAAACAATCTGTACAATTCAAAAGAATCAGTTCTCAACAAAGTAACACAGAGGAACAGAAAATCACACAAAGGAAGAGGATGGGATTCTGTATAGCTTCCATCAACCAAGAGTAAAACAAAAATAGATCTTCTGCTCACTGTATATGCCCTTGCAAAAGTGTTTCCAAGTATTAGAAGTATAAAAATTTTAATAGAAACAAAATAAATCCTTTGCTCAAAGAAATGAATCTAAAACATTCACAAATCATAACATTTCACATCTCTTTCATTTACACATGGGAGATATATATATAGCTAGATATAATATATAGATATATAGGTAACTAGATGTATAGCTGTAAGAATATAGACATAGATATATGGATATAGATATTCCATAGTACCTTACCCAAGTGTTCTATCTATATATAGCAGAAATCAGAAATACTGTCAAACAAGGCATTTATGCTTATCTACTTGCAAATTTTGAGAGAAAGATACATGAATTATAGATATCAAAGGTACAAGTAACTTTTCTTACAACTATGGAGCAATTTTCACACACTCAAACAACATTAAAACTTGTAGAAATTATGTAAGCAAAATCTCCAAACATATTAAAACTTTATTGGTCCTCAGTGATCAATGTTATGCATATTTTTAGACCCTATAGTGATGATGCCAAACACACAGATCCTATATAAGTACCTTTTAATAGTAGTACTAAGGTTAGACAGATTATTTTAAAACTTTGTACTGTTTAGATTTCATTAAATGGTTACCTACTGGTGTCAACTAGATGATAATGTCCCAATCTTTTACAAAAGATTCAGAAAACTTAAGTGACATCCCCAATGACATATACAATACAGATTGTTATCTCTATATTACAGAACAGTCATATATATTTCCACTGAGCTATATGCATACACAAGTATAAACAGTAACATGCATGCAAGTTATAAAGTATATAAGATAGACAAGTTATGCTTTTAAAATAATAGTTACAAAATATACAATTTAATGGTTCATTTTATATCACATATAATTTGCATGAATGCTAATGTTTAAGGACACCTTAAAAAGGACACTGAAGATTTGAGAAGTGTAGGACCCATAATAATGTACCATAGTTGCAAGAAAAAAAAATAAGATGTTTTTATCACATGAAACTCAATTAAAAATTTTAACAAGGAGCAACTTTTTCATGTATGCATTTCACAATAAATACTGTATATGGCCATGAAGTTCAAACAAAATCCCTCCATCTATCCCTTCCGATGAGAAGAAGAAACACACACAAAAAAAAACTCTCACAGAATTTTAGCAGAGGAAGATAAGTCATCTATAATTGATAAAATGATAATGAAACCATGCTTGCCAGTCTTTAGTGGAAAGAAATACAGACATTCACTATTCATATATTTTACTTCTTGCCAGTAAACTGGTAGAATTTGTGGGGTCAAAGTAAAGACTTTTTCCTCTCCTAGAAACTAGTTTTCCAGGATATAAATCACCTATTTTTCAAGTTTTAATGTAAATTATTATCTTGTCAAAAGTATTTACTAACATATTCATTTACTTGGAGGTAATCAATTACCTCAGTATAGCAGTATCTTAAGAAAGAAGAAGCATTAAGGGAAGACAAAAGAACAAACCAAAAATACCATATCTGTCATCTTCAGCTATCATAAAGTTTATCCAAAAAATGTTTGAGTTTGCAATAGTAAGTATGATAAGTTGCTCCCCTACAAATAATTATAACAGGTTTTTCTTTCAGATAAAATCCAATTCTTAATAATACATGTTAATCTCTGAATTCATCATATAGACATAAAGTCTAAAAACAGATGTGATAATTATTTTAATAAGTTAAATGTCATAAGTATAAATATCACAAAATCCTTTATAAAAAATAGAAGCGAGGAAATTATCTGAAAAATTTTGATACTAATTATCAATTTGCCAAACACATATACATCAAAAACTACACTTTAGGGCTGGGGATATAGCCAAATAGTAGAGAGCACGCCTATAGGTGTGAGGCCTTGAGATCAAGGTTTAGTGCCACACACACACTAAAAGCCTTACAATTCATTACTACTTCACGAAATATAGAAACTATAGTTATTTTAGGTCACTTTCTTAAAATTAATACTCTTATTACTTGAAGTCTGATTATGTATGCAACATATTTATCTAATATTTTGGCATAATGCCCAATAAAATTATATAAATTTTCCATATTAAAAAGGGAAGAACTAAAATTTACTTGGTATTTACATATACATACACCCTAAAGAGACAAGGCACACTTATGGCAGTAAAAGTGTTACTTTGCTTAGTGTCAAAGTCAATTGCAAAAATGAAAATGCATTTTGGTGCCCATAAGTTCACATCAGTTGGAAATATTCAAACCAAATTTCAGGTAATAGATGACTGAAAATAGTATTCATGTGATAAATAGGCAATTTGATTTTTATAAAAATATAATGACATGTTTTTAAAAATAATTTTGATTAAAATAGAAAATAATAACATCAAAAACTTTGCATGGAATTCTTGTATATTTTATAACAAGATGATGATTTGGAGTTGCAAAATGCAAGTGCCTAAGGTTAACATGATTCAAAGGTGTAAAAATTGTTCCAAATGGAGCACTTCTAGACAATTTAACGATGACAATTCATTTAAAAGAAATATAAAAATTTTTAAGTTGTTTACAGAAAAAATTAGAAACACATGTACATAATATGCAACACTAAAGACTCCAGAACACTAAAAAGTTTTTTTGTGACTTTAATTTTATTTCAATGTAAGTTGCCAATCTTTATTTTAAAGCTTTTTAGTTTGATTTTAGACTATTAAGCACTATATGGCACAAGAAATTCTCCCACATAAATTGACACAAACAAATCTGTAATAAGAAGGATATTTGTATTGTTTCTTTATTTTTCCAAAAAGGAAACTATTCAATGATGACAACATTCTACATTTTCACTTTAAGGACAGTCCTAATAGACGTATGTTAATTCTCCTTAAAATTGTTATAATTTAAAATTAGTCTCCCCATATATTAAAAGAGTCTCTGAAAAATACAAGATTACCAAGTTTAGATTATAATTATTCACAATTCTATATTTTATATTTAAATAATGAGATGGAATGCTTTTTTCTTGCAGTAATAAAAAAGTATTCTTTTAAACCATAAAATGTTAACTCCAATAACTTAAAACTACAGCTAGCTCCTCTATCAAGTCTACTAAACTGCCTCTGGTATCTATTGTAGTAGAGAATTAGATGTTCATACTAATCACATAATCTAATTAAGTTAGTGTATTTATAGTATGTGAATTATTAACTTTTTATGAAATTACTAATGTTCATAGAATTGAGATTATTATTTGCTACTGAACACAATTTTAGATTTTATTGCTTCAAGGAATTACTTTATAGCTTAAAAATGACATTGTGCTTTGTCGGTAGGCAAAAAGTGTCTGCAAAGAGTATTCTGATAGAATATAAATAAACTTAGTTTTCACTGTGTATAGCTAGCTACACAAATATTTTCAAACTTATATACTTCAAAAAATGTTTTAATTCTTCAGTGCTTTTTATTTTATATTACTTTCTTTTTCATGTTTCTATCACAGGATTTGCCATTTTATATTAATGTGTCTATGTTAACTCACCAAAAATATATTTATTGATCATCTCCAGTGTCCCAGATAATATGCTAGAGGGAGGCTGTAAGAAAAAGATGAATTAAACAAATAAGTGCCTTTCTTGACTGAGCTTCAGTACGGCGGGGAACACAGGCACGGAAGTAGGACATTATCAAAGTGTGTTAGCAGGCCTATGGTAGCGACGGATGGACGGTTGCTATAGAAACCCATGTACGTCAGTCTTCCCCCACATACACACCAGCCTACCCACTACTATTTCCTGTGCGAAATTAAGCTAGTTTGTTCAAGTTTCTTTTTCCATTTCTGTTACTAGGCTCTCTTAACTTTTTAATGTTTTGGATTACTTCCCAATAATAATGAAATGTGTCCTAAATTCTCAGCGCCTTCTTCCCTCTTCATACTTACAGTCAGTAGTGCCTACCTCGTACACCTAAGAAAACGCACAGCATAGCGTACACTTCAGTTGCAGATCACATACTAAATTATGACTTGTGATGTGAAGCAAACTTTGTAGTTTGTTTGGGTTGGGTTAGTGCAGTCAAGTTAGGTTTACTGAACCCTGATGAAATATACCAAGCAATTTTCTTTCATTAAATTTACAAAACAATACAGATGACAATAAAGTCTCAATTAACTAGACTAAAACATAGTACTAATTAACTTAATATCTGTATCTCAAACTGATAGAAAGAAATAATTGTAGAAACAGAAATCTCAAGAAGAAATCTTAAAATGTCAGTGCTAAACAAGGAAGTTGTGCCTGCTACTGGAGCTGACATACAAGAGAAGCTCAATGAATGTGAAGAAATGAATAAGCAGTTCACCCACTTTTTAAGACCCTCCATCACTTCACATCATATGATAATTACAGACTCAATGATACCTCTAAGATGCTGCCTGATCCTGAATTAGTAAACACATTCAATTATACACAAATATTGATCTACTGTGATAGGAAAATTGCCTAAGGTTTTTGTAAATAAGTGTGAAAAAATGAGTTTTCTAATGAACCCTCAAAAATAGTACCCAGTTTTTAGTTTCCATTCTTAGAGTTTTTCATGTAAATAAAATTCTAGTGTGGAAAATGTATCATCTTTATTATCTGTCCCTTAAAGTGGTAAGATGTATATCATTTTAAGCTTGCTGAAATGTAGCTTAATATAATTTCTAAAGCCAAGTAATATGAATATCTAGTCATTGTTCTATACTGCTTCTGGACAGAAATTTCTTCTCTAACAAGAGAATCCTCTTCACAACCTTCCAAGCACCAAAGTGATTCTCAAAGTGAGCTATTACATAAAAAATTCTCAGTGTATGAGAATCAGTGCACCTCAATCAAATGACTAAGCAATGAGACACACAAGAGTCTAATGAAGTTTGTAATCACTGTCAGTGAGTTCCAAGCAGGCACACCTGACAGCAAAAAATGGTTAGTATATAGAGAAACAAGAATACTCTAGTACATCCTTGCTACCCAGTTCAAACACTGCCAATAAAATATTACTCCTCACTAATATGATGAATATGTTCAAAGAAATGCTTATAGGCATCTAAATAGTTATATGTAATGCCATCTTAGGTGAAAGAAATGTTGGGGCCAGGGAGATAGCTCACTAGAATAAGCGCTTGCCTGGAAAGCACAGGGTCCTGAGTTCAATCCTCGGTACCAAAAAGAAATGTTAGTGAGCATTATCTGAGAAATATAAATTTTTGGTGCACTTTTCCTATCTTATGTGTCCTGTGTCTATTTTCAATCCAACCCATCAGCTATGGCAACCTCATACATATGTTTGATATATTAAGGCAACAGAGCTGAGAGTGGTGGTATATGCCTGTGATCACATTGCTCTGGAAGGCTGAGGCAAAAGGAATGAAAGCTCTTGCCCAACCTGAGTAACTTAGCAATGTCATGTAACTGAGACCCTGTCGCACACTTAAGACAAAAAAATTAAAAGCCTGGGATGCAATTCAGTACAAAAGCTCTTTGATTCAATGCCAAGTACCTCAAAAACAAAAGTACAGGTTAAATATTTAACATAAATTTGGTTATCTACTTTATTATTGTCTCTGTTTGACATGCTTCATTGTTCATATAAATATATGTGTGTGTGTGTGTGTGTGTGTGTGTGTGTGTGTATAGCTCGTTTGTTTGTTTGTTTGTGGTACCAGGAATTGAACTCAGGACCTTGAGCTTGCCAGGCAAGCTTATTCTACTGAACTACATCTCCCTAGCTCTGATTATTAATATTTTAAATTAAACTTTAGTCAAAAAAAGCAAGAGGGGGGCAAGGAGATGGCTCAGTAGAATAAACACCTCCCTGGCAAGCACAAGGGCCTGAATTCAATCTTTGGTTCCACCAAAGCAAAAAAGCAAGAGGATATATGAAATGTGAAGAATCTTTAAGCCATAGAGAATCATCACATCATTCTCCCTACATTGTATGAATATGAAATTTTCTCTTCTATAAGGATTTCAAGACAAGAAGATCATTTTGAAAACTACAAGTGAGTAAGAATCAATCTTATGGTTTCTCTAGCAATATGAAACACGAAGTTGCTTTTTATTGTTTGCATGGTCATGCAGGTATCTTTGAAACAGACTTCTTGTGATGAATCAAGAGAAGAGGAATTTATTTTGTTAGATATTTTGGCACAAAGTGATGCTATATGGAGTTATACCATCTCCTTCTCAGTCTCTCCTTTTAAAGTTCATTTCTCTCTCTCTCTCTCTCTCTCTCTCTCTCTCTCTCTCTCTCTCTCTCTCATTCCCTCCCTCGCTCTCCTTCTTTCCCTAGCTCCCTCCCTCCCTCTCTGTCTCCCTTCTTCCTCCCTTCCTCCCACTCCTGCTCTCTCTGTCAGTCTTCTTCTGCCATACCCTTATACATGCTTCTCATAGTCTCATAAACTGACCATTCCAGTGTTAAAAGAACCATCTGTCCTGATAGTCTTAATTATATGATCTACACCTTGAGTTATCCCAACCAGAGGCCACTGTTACACTCAAAAATGTTCTACCTGTACACTGTTTTTATCATGTTGAATGGTTACATAAAAGAATACAAAGAATATTGAATATCATGCAACCTACAGTTTTTCTCCAGCTCCCTATGTGCTAGTTAATATATAACCCATTAATTTCCCCACTTTTAAAAAAATATTTGCCTTTCTTCCCACTTAATGTTTGTGTTGGTGGTATAGTGGTGAGCAGAGCTGCCCACCTCCCACACAAAAATTTTATGACACTCATACAATGCAAGTGAAAGGTCTTTGCAAACTGCAAACTACTATGTACAATTAGAGTATCATTAGCCTAGCAAACTAAGAACCAGGGATTTCCTGAGGCACCTACTTAGGTAAATAAAGCCATCATATATTTGACCCCACCTGTAACCCTAGAATCAGAGTACTCCTTGGTTTCTTGCTATTTTTAAAATAACAAAAGGAAGATGTGTTGCAACCAAAATTTATTTTTAAACCACATTCAATCTGCACAGGAAGAAAGAAAGAGACAGAGACACAGACAGAGACAGAGACAGAGAGAGATAAACAGAGAGACAGAGACCGACTTCAGGTAATAGTGCTCCTACCTTCCTATATGCCCTTCAGGCTTCAGGCTGCCTTTCATACTATGTGGGTACACTGGCTATTCATTAACCAGATTTTACCTGAATAATATTCGGTTAGGGGAGATGAAGAAAAGGCAGGACTACAATGTAATTTCTCAAGATTGAATATTTCTTAAGAATGGCCCTGATATAGAAGATGCCTTCCAATCACATACAATTTATTTAAATGTTTGCTCAACTCTAGATTATGTTAGTATCTCATCTATCATCATATTTGCATTTATAGACAATCCACACTGGATCAAGCACTTAAACGCTTCGGTCCATTTCTGCCCACATAATCTGGTGCAGCTGTCTTGTCTTTAATTTTTCAATCCCACATTTTACATCCTCAGCCTTCCAGTAGAATGATATATCAGCTTTGTTTTGTTTGTTTATTTGGTCACTACATTTGCTAAGTATAAGGAAAACATAGCTATCAGAAGAGAATATAAAAGTGGAAAAAACATATATGCTTAAAAGGTGGGATTTTCTTCAAATTTCTGAAATACTAAGCATTGCTACAATCCTAAATACCTCTTAGTAAGATGTTTTAGGACCCATTCATCTTATTTATCAAATACCCTGAGAAACATTTACAGACACGTTACATGTCAGCTTGTGAAAATTTGTCAATTATGCATGAGGCAGTGAATTGTTATAATAGTTCAGCTATCCAAAAAAATGAAGGCACAATCTTGAGTCTCCAGTGGTTCCACGTAATGGCAATTTACAAAAGTTACCATTTGACAGAGGGAAAGTATTTTATATAATTCTTTGCTTTCCAGAACAAATCCTGAGGTTCATGATTCTAATTTGTCTTAGATTTATTTCTCATTCTCTGTTGAACAAATCATACTTTACGTGATTGCATTCAAGTATTATCTTTTACAAATTAAAGTGAAAGCTAATTTTGACCATTACTTTTATAAAATCCCAACCCACAAATTGACAGGTATATTTATATAATTTTACAGGTATATAAAATTATATAATCAATTCTGAGAGCTATAAATATCTTCATATTAAGATATTTAGCAGAAAAATAATGGCACCAAAATAAATTTCAATTTAAAAAAGTTAAAATAGCCAAGAAACTAGTTTCTATTAAATATGTAGTTAAAACCAATGATAATTCTCTACTAAAATCAGTCACATGAAGAAAGGTTAAGATTATTCTCAATGCCTTGAACAAGAGCACCCAAGAGTAACTGGAATAAAAATAATTTCATAGAACTGTAAGATTGTGTGAATGGAAACTGAGGTGCAGAACAGGTGGATAGGTGCATGTATGTGAAGTAACTGACGTGTTTGGCATACTTTGGAGGCCCCTATCATTTCCCCTTGGAACGTGACTATATTAGGATTTACATCTTTTAAGTAGGCAAGTTTTTCAGCAGGCAGTTAATAATGTGAGTTTGAAAAGAACTGAGGTATCTCATTTTTATCTTTTTAATCAAGAATCAGATTGCTATGCCTAAAGACTTTCTCCCTCTTCAACTTAAAGAAAAGAACATGTCAGATTAGATAAATCACTAGATAGCTGCTAACAAAATCCTTAGCCCAGATGCACCCAAATCGAAAAATAAAGGAGTCCGTAAGTGACAACCACCTAGCAAACTTCGTAGGTTCTCTTAGGCTTTCTTTAGAGACCATCAATTCTGTGTCTCACAAACTAATCTTGGATTTAAATCCAAGTAAGAAATAAACACAGAATCTCTTGGCTGTGTCCCAGAAAACACCAAGATTCATCTCAAAGAAAGACTTCAGTGATGGAAATAGACTTTGTGCCTTGCCACAGTTGTCTGTTGGGAGCTGAAGCCTAATTGGGATGATTAGATGTAAAAGTTTTCTAACAAGCATAATTGTAATAAAGCGTTAAAAACTTGAAATTCTCTACACCTGCAATGATTTGCCTTGTTTCATCTTCAATTGTCATGTTCACTGTCATTGTTTCCATCACTAACTACAGAAAGAAGTCAGTCAACCCAATGCACTGCTGCCTTCAGTACCAAGCAAGTCTCTTGTTCTGGGCCATAAATCTTCACCTCATCTGACAAATATAACTACAGCACATGCGCTATCAAGAATGAAAGTGAAAATAAATAACTCTAATCAGAAAGAAAAGAAAATAAATTTCAAGTTATCTTAGTTGGTGAATTATTTCCATCTGAAACTTATGAAATCATCCATTTTTATGACACTTTTAATAGTAATATTTGGGATTATTAGCATGATAAACTTCTCACCTATTCATCTTTTACTTTTAAAAATCTGCTCATCTTCTGACTAACACCTTGGCATTCAAACAAATACTATGCTGAGACTGAAAAAATAAAACCTGTATAAATGACAGAGTGTTCAACCATGAACACATTGTCTTTTATGAATATTATAATCACAGAATCAATAAGCCTACAAAGAAAAAACAGGACACAAAACGTGTTTTGTCATTTCTGACGAAGTTATAAAAACAACAGACATTCAATATGCCAAGTGTTCTTCAATCCTTCATAATCATAGCCTTATTGAAGTGAGGACAAAAAGGGTCTAATTGCATAGGAGCAATCTCAATGTAATAGGTTATACACCCAGGCACTGCTGCACAATACAACAAAAACAACGTTCCCTGTGTATAGCAGAATGTCATCTCTCATTTTCAGGCAATTACCTTCTTTCTTGTCAACAGTTTTAATAACCTCCATCATCTCTAAAAGACTTTTGCTTCAGTTAAATAATTTTCAGCTTTTTAATATGCAAATGTGCTTGTTCATATGCATGGGTGAAGTGGCACTGCTACTTGAAATGTGTCAGTACATTGTGGAGCACCTGCACCTCGGGGAAGCTTGATTTAATTGACACCTAATACTATTCATTATTCCACTTAGTGAGCAACTCCTATTAGTCACCTGTAGGTTTTCCTATAAGCACTGCTTTGGCCACCAATAAAAATATGAATATTTCTATAAATAGAATGTCCATATTTAGTAAGCGGGGTTCACTACTGTCAAATCTTTGGGAGAAAGAGGATGGTATGGAATCAATAGTTTTTTTTCTGGAGGCAATTTATAAACTTCTTTTTATTTTTCCATAGATTTATACATACACATGAAAACTTACATTGGTAGACAAAAGATGATATGTGCTCTTTTACATGGCTCAATAAGTAATATCCTATTCGGTAGAATGAATGAATGAATGAATGAATGAATGAATGAATGAATGAATGAATGAATGAATGAATAGATGGAAAATGGCTAGATGAATGGAAGAATGAACAAGCAAACAAAGATCTATAATCTAAAATATACTGCCACTTTTGGGTATTTTTTAAGTCAGTAGGATTTTCTTAAGTCCAATGACTTCAGCCTGAGGTACTATTTAAATTGGGTTCTTTAATATATGACACATATTTACCACAAAGTTAAAAGACAAAGGCAGACTCTAGTTGCTAAACAAATTTGCATTGACATTATCTTCAAGGGCAAATTAATAGCTAAGAGAATGGAGGATATTTTAAATGACAAAATATCAGCTGAGAGAATTATAACACATATGAGATTTGTTGGTATTAATGAAATAAACATGTACTGTAAGTGATTACAACTTAAGTCTATTAGTTCTCTTTGCCTTTATGAAAATGGAAGGATTAAAAATGAAAAGTATGTGCAGACTTAATAATATTGGAGATGCTTCTTTACCACATGGTCTGTGACCTTACTGCCCAGGCCACATTTCTTTCTGTCATTAATGCATTTGTTAGTCCCAGAGGCTTAAACTACAGATGTTTAACATCCTGCTTATGGACAGATCATCTGGAATACGAAGTGAGAAATCTATACTACTTATTAGTATATATTATGAGTGTAACAGAGATTTAATAGCCCATTCAAACAAGATTAGCAAAACCATAGCTCAGGGGGAAAAGAGTATCATCTTAACTGAGATGTGTTCTCAAACCTGCAAGAAAAAACAAAGGACTAAAAGAATATTTTCAGCTGGAATATATTCCAGGACATCAAAAGAAATTGCCACAAATTAATGTTGTCATAAGAGGCATTAATTATATCCTTCAATGTAAACTTAAAACCTTTTTATGGAAGGGGGATTTTTAACGAAGGTGGTAATATGGCTCTTTGGAAAGCTTGTCCACGACATACTGAAGGTGATTATAAGTCACACTAATGTTCAGGATCCAAAAAAAGTGAGGTGATCGTGGGGAAAAGCAGAGTTCCTCTGACCCCCAGTTCCAATCATTTCTATGGAATAAGGGGAAAAAAAGAAAAGAGAAAGCAGTGGTCAACTAGATCTTTGTTGGTATCCCCCAAAATGTAATCTCTAAACTGAAGAATGGCAGCTGGCAGAACAGCTGGTGAATAGGATTAATGTCAGAAGAAAGAAATAAAACTCAACATATGTCCAAGCCTGCGGTGCTGGGACTGAGCATGATTATACCCCGACGGATAGGCTGAATACAGCTGGAAAGTGCCACTGTGCCATGCTTCTCTACCCCACAAGGTCATTGCGAAGAAGTACAGCTAATGTCTGAACAGCAAACTCAACATTGCCTGAAGAACTATAAATGGAAAGGAAAGTGGAAACCTGGATTTTTAACTCCAGCCGTGCGCCGAACAGTTTAACTCTTAGAGCCTGGTTTGCTATAGTGTACCACAAAGCAAACCAAATGACAGATTAGCGCTGAATCTGAATCTAACAGATTGCACTAAAGTAAATACAATTTTTAAATCATTTAAACCGCTTAATCTCATCTCAATCATATCAAATATTTAGAGCAAACATATTTCCATCTTTCATTTAGAGTTAAAACAGGCACAAAGGAGAAAAATCCAATTAAATATATAACAGTAGACATGGCTTTGCAAATTCTCAATGCTCTTCAAAATAAACATTTTAAAGTTACTGCAACACAATTAGCTCAAATATTTTAAAGAAACAGTTTTTCATGGCACCATCAACATGCACTCACACTGCACAATATAAGAAAGTTGTCTTCTTGGTCTGTCCCCCTGTTTTGGTTGGCCCATTTTAGCCTTTTGTAATAGTAGATGAGAGACACCGGAATTTGACTGTTGGAACTACTTACAGTGATAAACAGCAACCACGTGGACATAACTGATAGATGAGAAAGGCTTTGTTATTTATAGAATCTTAGACAGAATAAATTCTATCCAACTGTTTCTCTATTAAACTACTACAAACATTTTAAAAGGAGATCAGTAATCATTACTAGGGGTAGTGTCCTACTTGTTTCTGCCATTTATTTCTTTCAGACGCCTGAGCTAACTTGAGCTCAACAAGCAGATTATCAGAGGCAACAAATCATCTTCCCATCTAAAAACAGCTAGCACTCGCACTCCAATCTTCAGGCAATGCATCCTTAAGTTGGGGCAAGCGGGGGCGTGGGGAGGGACACTGAACATTTTTAATACAATGGAGAAGAATGAAGAATTGACTTAGTTCTAAGAGCCCAGCTCATTATCCTCAAAGGAGCACCCAGCAAATATTCACAAAACAGCCGCTCTTTGAAAACTTACAATTTAGTCCTTAGAATCAGGATTGGCAGTGGAGGGTCATCACCAGGAGAGAAGACCAAACCCCAAAAGTCAGTATTGTTTGGAAGCTGTCAAAAGCCTATGCCAGGGCTGGCTAGTCTCTGTGCTTAAAGGAAACTTATCACCAACCTGATTATTGCCTTTTTCTCTACACATAAACTGATCACTAGTGTGCACAAATGTCATAGCAGTCTCCATAAGAAGAAAAGCTCTAGATATTAGCAAATAAAACTTTAAGAATTTTAAAGTGAGTATAAGAGTAATTTGAAATTCAAAGAACCAGTTTGATTTTCTTTCTTTTTTTTTTTTTTTATTTGAAATATGACTACATTTATAAATGAAAGGCTTCTATCCAGGCAAGACATTCATGGGATGTTCCTTTCAAATGACATTACAGACAATCCATCAAGATAAAAATTTGTCACATGATATAAATTATTATCCAGGAATTATTATTTTTAAAATATTAGATCTTCATTTTGTGCACTGGTCAGATTTGACTTAGATTTGGGAGTGATCAATTTCAACACTTCAGAGCATTTGAACATCTTTATTTTATTTCTAAAATTTTACTAACATTTTAAAAGTTGCCTTACTATTTGGAATTTTTAAAATGTTAATCTGGTATGGTTTATAACGCTATGAAAATTTAAATTGTCTTACATTAAATGTTTAACATTAAGGAAATAGTCATTTCTGCAAAACTCAAATGCTAGAAAAGTCTGGGTCTAGTCCAAATAAATATTTAAATAGATTTGCCAATTTTAATGCTCTTATAATGGCTAGTAACATTTTATAAAATTCTGAGATTGCATGCTTTGAGTTTTAATGGCATTCAACATTTATAAGAATCTTTAAACACTGAAAAATGTTTTTATTTGTCATTACAGAATATGGAAAGAAACCTACATAGCTTATTAATGTCTTCTGAATTGTTTAAGAGGATTTTAAGATACGAGTTAAAAGAATTTCATAATCTTAATTTCAATTTCTCCTTTTCATTTAATAGTAGACATTCATTAGGACCCACACACTGTAATAAATTATAATAATTTCAAACAAGAATTAAATTACTAGGTACCTAGTGAAAGAGCCATTTTTTCTTAGGTACCCTGTAATCTAACTGTCAGATTTAAAATCTATTCCCAATCAACTCTTCACAACATTCACATTTATTCATCTATGTTAAATTAATAAAAGGTGTGAATAATACTGACAAAATTGATCATTATTGTTCATGTAGATTTAGAAAATTACAAGGTAATCTAAAATGTAAAAGGAATTGAGAGAAACTATTAAGGTTCTTATAAATAAATTCATCCTATGCTATTTTTTCAAATCAAGACTGAAACTTCAGTGAGACTTATTTAAATTGGCTATGCAAGCTATTTGATAAATTGTGCACTTTTACAGCATAAACCATTTTCATTATTTTTGACAAATACGAGCACAAAGACTACTGTAACATTAGGGTTCGACAAATACTTTAGGAAGCTGTGCCAAAATGATGTCAGTAAGTTAAAACCAATAGTAGCCGGAAACAATTTATACCCAGTGCAGCTTGATGAAGGAAATACATAGCTACAGAGAGCATCAAAAAGAGATAACCCTTTCTTAAATAAATACCACTGCTCTCATTTTCTCTCTAGACACAATAATGTAGGGATAATTCTTACCTGGAGTACCAAAGATAAACACAATTCTATTGACTAACATCACAAAACAGGACTCCCTGGACAGAACAAGTTCATACACCTAGTGTATTTCCTACCATCCAACCTCACTGACCCACTCCTTTTTAAATGGCATCCCTGAAGATAAAGTAAAGCATGTCAACATCTGTTCCCATTCACACCGATTTTAATTTACCAAAAGAGCTTTGCTATTTTCAGAGCAGACTCCAGAGCACAATGACAGATTTAGGGCCTTCACTGAGGTTGCATTTCTAGTGCGTCAGCATTTCCTACTCACCAAGAATGAATTCCAGGGGGTCACAACAAAGGAATAGCTGAAATTCAAACTTCGTTATAGGCATTTTTCCCACCCTTCCTTATTTCATCATAGCTGAAACTATCACCACACTCTCATATTTAGTGGGACTTCATTGGTGCTGCCACAGCGACTGGGCTAGAATTATCTTGTCCTGTGGCACAGATCAAGGCCCTTTAGGCCTTCCTGTGAGGGTCAACATACATAACAATCTCTTAGAGACTGTAACATCTGACTAAAATGTAGCAGCCATCATGTAAAAATTTGATAACTTTTTACATTTATAAAGTTCTGTATGCTTTTAAAAACACTTCCACGTACTGAAACTATTTCATAATGTGATTGTAAGTATGGAGTTTTAAATTACAAATATTCTTTCCAACCTAGGAGTTCCATAATTATGTGGTTTTTTTATACCAGGCTTTATTCAGACATTTTAAATATGTGTGAAGAAAGTCACTTTCGCCCCATCCCAGTTTCCTTGGATAATTCAGAGTTTTAAGACACAATATAAAGAGCAACTTGGAGAAACAATGCACAAGTTGTGTTGTAATCAAATAACAACTAAGACATGAGCAGCTGAGCAGGGGGAAGACGGGCAACGGAATGCCATACAGCAATCAGCACTGTTGACTAATCAGAATTTGAGACACTAGAAGGTAATAAGGGTATTATAAAGAATGGCTTATTGAAGGAGCAGCTGTTTATGTGTAGCTCAGTGTTTAAATGAGTTCCACTAGATTACCATGGTATGTTTTGGTGAAAATGTTTAACTCCTTTTAAAATGATCATTAGAGAAGAAACAGCAAGTACCAAGTGGCAAGTTGGGAGATATCAAAACACCAACTAAGATTTTAACAGCTTTAGAACAGTTAACTGGGTGTTTTGGAAAATTTTTTAAATGCCAAATCAAATGACCTCTCAGTGAAAAGCCCTGTATTTAGGATCTCATTCTTCTCTTTAAAGCTTAGAAAGGGGTCTGAGCGGCCATCATTATTAGGCTGCTCTGGCACAGCGATGAGGTAGCAATATGATTGGAACATCTTTAGCGATGACGAAAAGAAGAGGGACCACATGAACCAGAAAGGTGTCCATCTTCTTGGTGAATAAAAAGAAGAAAGCCCTGAGTTAGATGTCAAAATAAAGCTTTAATTTTTTTTTTTCTTAGAATCAATGTGAAAACCACATTCTTGTCTCAAAAGAAGTAAGTAATTTTTAAAGCAGAAAAGAGATACTGTTAAATCCTATTTAATTTGCTAATGTTATTTTCACAAAGCAATAATCAGCGTATTCAAAACTATTGGTCACACAGTTCTGTTGGGTTTGCAGTTGGAGTTTTAGAGTTTTGTTTTCCTTACTTTCACTCCAAAGCAATTGTCTATTGTTTCTTCTGCCCCAACAAGAACAAAAAATTCCATAATTACAATACCCAGGCACTGAATAACACTTCCCTGAATTTATCATAATATAGTATTATGAATATTTCATTTGGACAAGTGTTCAGTAATATTTTAAAGCAGTCAGCAAGCGGTTGAAACTCTGCTATCTTTTGTAACAGTTCACATGTCAAACTGGCAAAATGCCCACAGTGTACAGCAGAAAAAAAAAAAATCTATTTAATGTCTGCCCCACAAGGCGACATGAGGTTTGATTGGCAGAAAGCAGAGAGTGGCTTTTGATCATATGTCCTAACAAGCAGTTCCAGCTCCTGTCTTTTCAGCTGATGGGCTCCACATTACCCATTCAAACAGAAGTGACAGACCACTGCACTACTCGGCAGCTCTAGTCACACGCAGTGGGAGCTACGCTGGAGACAGAGTCACTGATTAAACATATCACTTTTTCAAGACAAGCAGGTTGTCTGAATCAAAGTTGGACAGAATAGACTCAACATTATTAAAAGGGGATATAAAACTGGGATTGAGTGATGTTCAGCCAGTTTGCACAGCCTCGGGGATTCCCAGGCTGACAGGGGGAATAAGGAACAGCAGAACTCATAAAACAGGGTCAGAAATTAGCTGTGACACCTTGGCTATTTTCCCATCACTTCAGGACTACTGGGTTTCAAAATGCTGGATTCTCTTTTTACCTTTTTTGCTTTCATTTTTTTCAAATGATTTCAGTAGAGGGAGAAAAACACATAAAAGTATGATCAGTGTGGTTTGTCAATTACAGTCATAAAAAGAGTAAAATACTGGATGTTACCCTTTGCATCTCAATTTAAAACATATTAATATAGGTTTTTCTAAGTAGGACTCTTACTTTAGAATTTTATTGCATTGGTTGGCTTGGCATTATAGTGTAACTTTAATTTATAGGAATATTAATCATAACATATTTAGTTTAAAATAATGTGGGTGCCCTGAGTAGTAGAGGGCTATGTAAGTGCTAGTTACCATATTTAGCTATCGTACATACTTTGCTAAGGAATGTATAGATTTAAACCTTCAGTTTAAAACATACAGACATAAACATCTAAACTGAAGAAATGTTCAGTATAAATTTTAATTGTCTAAATTTATTTATAAATTACTGAACATAATTTCTTGAAATACGCAGTACATTATTAGGTACCTATGAAATGCAAAGAAATAAAACGTAAATTTATTTTCTATTTGGAAAAATAAAAATGAATGCACAAAGAAGTGAAATCACAAAAAAACTATCTGGCTATAGAAACTAAGACATAGAAGAAAACATAGGCAATAAATTGAAGCAAATCGTTGGAAACCAAAATATACAATCAAACAAGTTGTCCATTCAGATGTCATTTTAAAATGGCCCTTAAGGACTTTAATTTCTTTTTGCTTCTAGTACAATGAATTACTTTTGTTAGTTTTGTTCTGTTAGTGACTTCCTTCAGCTGTGTCTTGGAACACTGACAGTATTGTTATTAGCTTTGGCACTACTGCAAATATTGAGTAGCAACCTGCTTGTTACACATTTAAGATATGATTAAAAGATTAAACATTCCTACTAAGATGAAGATAGCAGTTTAATAGAGGAGAGTAAGGACTGAAGAGTATCCATGAAAGATACTGAACTGATTGAGGATGGAGAGGAGCAGTTCTGCATTTTATATAAGATGGTAAAATGACAAAGACATGATGGGCGCTAAACCTTAGAAAATTAACATTTTGCTTTATTGTTACAAAGTTAATTACTTTAAATTTTAAAGTTAATGTAATACTTGCTGCTATATTTTGGGTAAAGGATGTATCATTTCTCAGAGTAATCTTAATATGAATAGCATTTGATTTGTGTCCTGTATACTAAAATATGCAACCTCTAATTGATAAACAACTCCATATTAATCAAATTCTGATTCTACTGTATGAAAAATAAAGTTACATGTCATCTGCATTCCTCACTTCCTGCCTTTAAAGGTCTCTGAGAATGAAAGTGATGGTATTGATAATTTTTGTCTAAGTTCTCAAAGCCACAACCAAGCAATTATTTTAAAATCTGGTGGGTTTTAATGTAAGAAAAATTATGATGAAGAGGATAATTTGACTTCCTATGTGAGCCCAGATTTTAAAAACAAGAAAAAAGTCTTTCTTGGCAAATAGTTCACAAAACCTGGAATAGTGTAAAATGGTATTTTGGAATTTTTCCCCTCAGATGTAGATTACATTCACCATTCTCTAATCTTCCCCTCAACCACCACCATCACCACCCTCCTTCTTATTTAACACTGCTAGGAAAAAAGAATAAGAGCCTGCTACAACTACAGCAAATAAGAGAGCAAATCTGCGTATGCATTGCCAATGAAAACATATTACCCTAAGTAAACCTGAAGCTCTCAAAACTACATTTTCCCACTTAACAACGCAATTGTCAAAGATAATCTCATTGTAAAATCAGCAATGTATTACTCATGTTTTACTGGATGGACCTTTTATATTCTATGCCAAGACAGGCCAAAGAAAAAGTGAAAAAAAAAAAAATTCCACAGAATGTTTTCTTAAAAGAAAAAATATTTTCTTTTAAGAAAAATCAAAATAATTAATTATTTTAGCCACTATATTATTGCTTACAGTAATACACAGCAATAACATTTACATTGATTGAATTCTGTTTCCTTAATGTGAAATTTGTTTGGGGTTAATTAGCGCGGCTGAGGAATAAGCTTAATAATTTTATGTTGTTTACACTGGAGGCAGTTTTCCATGAGCACTGCTCAGGGAGGAAGTGACATCTAATTTCAGACAAAACATGGAGGTGAGAGCCACTCTCTGTAGGATGAAGGCCCAGGCCTTCCTCTCTGAACAGGTCTCCCTACTACTTGAGGAATCTAATGGCAATATCATAAAGTTGTTCAAATTATTTCTCGGGCACGCTAAGTTTTTAAACCAAATACTGAGCTGAGCAAGGAGAAAAGAAAAAGATGTATACAAATTGAAAGCATCTACAGTATTAGACATTTTTACTGTCTATTCCTTAAGAAAAAGCAGGTCTAATTAGTTGTCTCCCTAAAATGCGTACCTAGCATTTTTATTATGTATTATAACATTTTGCTCAGAGCTGACATTTTTATTCTGACAAGCACTGTCTGGAGAGCTCTCAATAAATAATACATTGACAATTTTCAGTAAATAAGCAGTGGACACAAATCGTTATCCTTACTTACAGCTGCCCCACTCTAATAGTGCTTTTACAAGTGAGGTGACTATGCAGTCTAATGCAATCCTCTCAGTGCTGGAAAGACATTTTCATTCATTACCACGGTCACAAGCACTTAAAGCACTTTTAAGCCCTGTTGCAAAACAGCAGGAATGGCAGAGCAAGTGGGGCTAACGAAAACTAAAGTTCATCACCAGAGAAACCTGAGGCTCTTCACCTAAACAGCTAGGAAATTCACTTCTGCCTGAGCTGCCTCCATGCTCCTGGACCCAAGTGACTGAAGAGAACACAGGTTTGTTCTTTATCAGTTAAATGTTAATGACCTTAAGCCCAGCCACTGTGGGTTTTGTTTTCTGTATAAAATTTGATTCTTACTGCAGTAATACTCATTAAGTATCGGGGAATAAGGGAGGATGATCGGCCCTGAGTCCTATCCATTTGATTAAAGGTACGTAAACTAAAATCAAACCTGAATCCAATGAATCCACCTGAAACCACATGATAACTTTTTTCTCTATCCTTTATTGGATATTTTCCCTAGCAATTGTCCCTAACATTAGCACCCAAACTAATCGATAAACCCACTAAGAAAGCCCTAAGTTTCATTTTTGTTCATGATATCACATCAATAAGATTTTCTAGCAGCATGAAAATGCAAATACATGAAGTAAGATTTCAAGAATGAATGATAAAGTGAAAAGCTGATGTTTATACACCCCGACGTGGACAGCCTGGAGCTGGTACTATAGTCTCACCTTACTCCCCAAACAAATCAACTTATGCACTACTTAAAATACTTTCTGAAAATAAAATGATCAGGAAGATAGCTGAATATGTGTCATCCGGGATAAAGTTGATTTCGTGATAGCATATTACATTCATAACCTGTATGAAGGATATTTCGAGCACTGATACAACACAAATGCCAGGGTGGTCTCATAAGATTATAATGGAACTGAAAAATTCCTATCACGTAAGTGACACACTACCATCATGCAGCGCAAGACTTTAGCCCTGTGTTTGTAATGAGGCTGGTATAAATAAACCTACTGCTCTGCCAGTTCTACGGTAATGTAGTACATGCTATTATGCACACTGCCTAATATTTGATAATGACAATAAATGACTATATTATTGATTTACATATTTACCACACTACACTTTTATTGTTGTTTAATGAATAATTCTACTTACTAAAAAACAGTGCTGCATAATAACATGCAGACTTTGTTGGCAGCACCCTTGAACATCTTAGATGTACTATTTCTCCTGACAGCATCAAGAGGCCACATGAAGCAATTGACCTGCACCATCTAGGTGCATGTAAGAACTCACTGCAGTGTTAAGTCCAGAGCTGTATTTCTCATACTGTATTCCCAATGCTCAGTGACACAAGATTGTATATGCCTTGACTCTAACACAATATAGCAGTGTACAGATAATATACCGTAGTTCCCAATTGTTAGGGTACTTCCAAAACACCTGGAAAACCTGATAAAGCACAGGTTACAGGGCCCCATTCCAGTTTCTGATTCAGTAGATCAAAGAGAAGGCCTAAAAATTTGTACCTCTAACAAGTTCCCAAATGATGCCAAGGCTAGTGACAATTTGATTTTTGGGGGGAGGAGCACAGAACCAGGGATTGAACTCAGGCATTTGCACTTTCCAGGGAAATGCTTATTTCTGAGCCATCTCCCTGGCCACTAGTGACAATTTGTAAACCACTAAGCGACAGTATTGCATTCACTGAACAGGAGAGATTCACAAGACCCATACTGGGACCAATCCTATTGTCATTTCTTTAATATAAACAGAATGACATATAACAGAATTTCCACGTGTGGCCCAAGTCTGAAGCTACCTACAAGCAACAATGACTGATCAAAAGCTGTCTGACACTAACGATACATGTTCACTAAGTAAAGAGATTCATCCCATAACAATGATAGTGACTTGAGCCAAGAGGGACTCTTTTTGTCATAATTGCCAGATCAGCCATGTATCAGTATGACGGATACAGTTTACCTTCCTAGAAAGAAAATTCAAACTCTGTATATCTAAAAGCCCAAACCTTTTCCTGAAACCTTTCATTTGCCTAGATTCACCATCTCACTAGCCTCTCCTCCAATTCTTCATTCAGATAGCTTCCAACTCACACCATACACCTACTTAGCAATCATGACTCTAAAACCTAATTCCTTCTCTGTCCTTCCATGTCACTGTTTTAGTTGGTTAAGACTCATTAAAATATGGATTGTACCATTAAACTGGTCTATAAACATATTACACCCCATTTTCTTGTCAACTGATACTCAAAATGTCACCAAAATTTCTTTTCTAAGAAACATGTTTAACTATGTCACCAATTTTCTTCAAATATTTCATCCACTTTCCACTGCCCAATGGGTAAAATTCAGTTTCTTTAAAATAGCTGCCACCTATTTTCTGTGTCTTGTGTTGTCCTGTTCTCTTTGGAAACTTGACACACCCCTGTCTTCTGTGTTAGCCGCACAAAACTTCTTGACATTCACCAAACTCACAATTTTATCCATACTGTTGAAAGGTTAGAGATGGCCTGAGCTTTCTACATGGAGTTCCAAATTATCTCTTGGCCATTGTAATGATCTTATAATTCATCAAAATCCAGCTCAAGTGTCTATAAATTCCTTCCTGGATCTCCTAGACCAAACAATTTTATGCACTTTCTTGCTCTTCTGTACTCCCACAGCATTTTATAGGATACTCAGCCACAGCACTTAGGATAATTACTCTACTTACACATGTTTCTCTCACCAAAGTATGAGCTACTATAAAACGTCAACTTTGTCCATTTTCTTTTCCTCTTTCTCCACTTTTACCTCTCAGATGCAAGGCTCAATACCATATGAATTTAAAGACCTTAATAAATGCTTACATAATTAACAATAGATAGATAGAGATAGAGATAGAGATAGATACAGATACAGATAGAGACAGACAGAGACAGAGTCAGAAACAGAGATAGTTTTGTTTAGCTGAAGAGGCGCTTCCTAAGAATTAAAATTATTCAACATCCTTTGGAAATAATATTATTTGCATCACTGAAATATTTTATTCATTAACATACTTTTAAATTACTGTATACTATATGCCAAGATCTGTACTATTTATTGTGAAAATAGACTAATGATTGCAGTATGTCTTCAAGGAAATTAAAACTGTGGGAGGCTAGATGAATAAATATAAGCAGCAAGCGTTACTTTTCATCATACGTTATTCTTCTTCATGACAATTTTCTTAGCCTTCTCATTGTCTGAGGCTTTTAGTAAATGTTAAAATGTTAAAATGTTTGTGCATGAAAGTCTTCCTAGGATTTTAATAGCGATGGCATTAGACAAGTGATTATTTTGAGGAGAACTAAGATTTTATACAAAGCAGGAAAAGTTATAAACACTATTATGTTTTAAAGTTCACTTTCTTTATGTTGCCATGTTCTGAATTTGTCTGTCCTCCTAAACGTATGTTATACTATATCCCCAGTGTGATAGTAGTAAGAGACAACGTAGTAGCCGTAGCTACATCATGAACGAGATTAGTTCCTTTTAAAAAGAGACCTGAGGGAGTCTGCTCATCTCTTGTATACTGCAACAAAGCACTACGAAGCGGAGAGTGCTACACAGAGTGTGCTGGCACCACGCTGTTGGCATTCCCAGCCTCCAGAAATGTAAGCCGCCCATTCCTGTTGTTTGTAAGTTTCTCTGTTTATGGTATTTTGTTATAGCTCTCTGAATATGTTTACTGCTAGTGTACACAAAAGCAATTGATTTCCACATATTGATCTGCTGTGCTTTGATCCTGCCAACTTGTTCCTTCTAGGAAACTATGGGTTGTGTTCTGTTTCATTTTTTAGATTTTTTTTTTTTTTGGGGGGTTTTCTATTTAGCTAATGGTGTCATTTGCAAAGCAATGTAACAGAAAATAAGCCTTTTGACAAGAGCAAATTAGACATCCCCTACTCGAGCAAACACACACAAAAACTTTGATCTAAATCCTGCACTTCATGGGGCCGAGGAGCTGGCTCAGTAGAATAAACAGTTGCCTGGCAAGCACAAGGGCTTGAGTTCAATCCTCTGTTCTGCCAAAAAGTAAATAAATAAATAAATCATACACTTCATGCAACTACTTCTAAATGGATTTAGGGTATAAAACTGTAAGTCCTTTAGAAAGAAACAGGGGAAATGTCTAAAATGCAGGCCCAGGAAATATTTGATATCAAGAGCATGATCTAGGGTCAGCCAAATAACGCAGCAGATTAAAGTGCCTGCAAGCAGGCACAGGGGGCCAGAGGTTTAATCCACCCCCAGGGTACCCTAAGACAGCAATTGAGACTGGATGTGGTGGTACGCGCCTGTAATCCCAGCTCTTGGGAGACTGTAAACAGGAAAATCACTATGAGTCCAATCTAAGTAGTGAGACCCTGAACATCCTGTAGACCCTTCCCTAAAAAATACAAAAAAAAAAAAAAAAAAAAAAGAGCATGATCTATAAAGTGGAAAATTTTAAATGGCTCTCACCAAAATTTTATATTTTTAATTGTGAAAGTCCATATAAGGAGGTTGAAGACAAGATAAAGAAACTATATAACTATAGACTTAATATCGGATAGGGCTGGGGAATTAGCTCAATAGAATAAGCATTTGCCTGGCAAGGGCAGGGTCCTGACTTCAATCCCTGGTACTGCTAATATATAATAAAGAACTATCACAACTCAGTAGTGAAAAAACAATTCAGTAACAAAGTGAATTAAAAAATGTGAATGAATATTTCATCAGTGGGGTTATACAGATGGCAAACAGCACATGAAATGATGTTCAATATCATTAACCATAAAATAGATACAAATTAACCCTACAACAAAATACCACTACGCATCAGAATGGCTAACTCTGACAAAAGCAAATGTTAACTAAAATACAGAGTAATTAGATCACTTATACATTGTTAGTGGTAATATAAAATGTCACAGCTCCTCTTAAGTACAACGTGTCAGTTTCTTGTAAAATTAAAAATGAAATTACCATATAACCTGGCACTTATTCTTCTGGGAACTGATTCTATAAAGACTTAAACTTCTGTTACCCAGAAGCTAATAAACAGATGTTCATTCATAGAAATTTTATTTGTAACAGGTAACATGAGAGTCTGCTCAAATGTTCTTTAGTGAATGAATAATTATATAAACTACTATACATACATATAATAAATACTAGAGAGTTTTTTTAAAAAGCAAAAACTATCTATATACACAGAAACTTGGATGAATCTTCAAGGAATTAAGCAGAATTTGTTTTTAAATAGTCAGTTCAAAATAATGTCATGGTCCCTGAGTTTGCCTAAGCTTGCCTAAGCAGGCACTTTGGTCCACAACAGCTCTGAAATGGCAAAAATGTTAGAAGCAACAGTCATGTTAGTGATTTCCAGGAGTGCAGAAGGTGAGCGGTGCTGGGGGAAAGGGGTTTATGCAATTATAAAACAACAACAAAAGGGATCTTAGTAATAACTGGCTAAGATTCTTAACTATGGTGGTGCATACATGAACCTAAATATACGATTTACAGATGTGAAAAAATTGTAATATAGTTAATATACAAACCCAAAATACAACCAAGTACAGTTATATCCAGACAAATATTAATGAAATCAATGAAGAGTATCCTTGTCAAGCATCTGCTTGTGAAAGGACACAACAGTTTTATAAAATGTTGCTACTGGGCTATGTAAACAGAGAAAAGTGTACAAGAAATCTCTTGATATTTTTACTACTTCATGTACATCTACAAGTACTTCAATAAAAATCTGCATTTAAAAATAGCAAACAGGGGCTGACAAGATAGCTCAGTGGACCAAAGTGCCTGCTTAGACAAGCTTAGGCAAACTCAGGGACCATGAAATTATTTTGAACTGACTATTTAAAAACACTGTGCTAGACCTGCCCTGAGGGTGGACTGAGCTAGCCAGAGTCCAGGCATGGTGGTGCATGCCTATAATACCAGGGCTGGGAAGGCTGAAAACAGGAGGATCACTATGAGTCCAAGCTGTGTAGTGAGATCCTGTAACAAAAACTACATGAAAATGAAATAGAAATAAAAATAGCAAACATATAATTAGAGGTACATATAATCTATATATAAATAGAGTTGTATTGTAGTTTTAGTACTGATAACTCTGGAGCGGGAAGGTAAAGTAGACAATAAAAGAGAAGATACAACTTGAATTTTGTGTATCAGAAAGTGGATAGATTAAAAAATTAGATAATCAGAGAAAGACAGAGGCTTATTCTGGATAGCAAGGATAACCACTGAGCACGAGGTGCACTTGACTACATTACCAATTCATCTTCAATGAAGTGCTGACTCTTTAGATAAGAAAGTTTGTCCTCAAATTGCTGTATCTTCAAATTTGTTAATGCTCACAAGGGAAAGATTTATAAAAGACCTCCAGGAACCAAATAATAATTATGTGTATTATCTTTAGTGTATCTTTAAAAATCCAACTTACAATCGCATCAAAGCAAAAACAGAATGCAGTAGATATGGAAGACAGTGAAATATTAGTCAGAAGAAAATGGAACTACACTGGAAAGAAAAAAATTCAGAGAAGCTCGTTTCTATCAGATCACCAAGAAAGCAGCTTCATTCCAAAATTAAAGCCACACAGCAAACAAAGGATGGAGCAGGTACAAACAAAACGAGAGAATGACTCTCTGAGTTTCCATTAGGGTGTGAAATCATTATGGCAGAGATAAGGAATGTAGTCACCATTTATCCTTCATGGAAAGGACTGTAACACTACATAACAAGATGGTGAGTTGAGAACTGAAAGACTGTATTTTCAGAATACTTAGGATATGTAAATCTAAAAGTAGGCAATAGAAAAGGGAATCCTATCTAGAACCTATTCCCATTGGCAACATGGCTTTTAAATAAATAATGTGTGTCAAGAAAGAGAAAAGGGTGACTATTAAAAGCCAGAGGTATTTGTTTCCCAACCTGCTATGCTATTGAAAGCATGGTAGTGTTAAAAGAATCTAACTGAGGGGGAGAATTCAAATACAAAAACAAGACATGAATAAAGCACGAGCATCATACAGATCATTTCACAATCTTCAGTCAGTCAACAAAAATGTCTACTTTGATACAAATACAAATAGTTGAATAAAACAGTAGTAAAAGGGCCGGCAAGATAACTCAGCAGACTAAGTGCCTGCTTAAGCAAGAGCAGGGACTGGGTTCGAGCCCCAGTGCCAGCCCCACCACTGGGTGTGCTAAGCCACTGACCTAATCCAAGCGTGGTGGTGCACACCTGTAATCCTAGCACTGTGGAGGCTGAAAACAGGAGGATCACAACGAGCTCGAGCTGTGTAATGAGACCCTGTACTAAAAACATTTAAAACAAAATTCTAAGTCATAAAAAAACAGTAAATTTGCAATTTGAATTTAAAGTATTTAAGAAAAATGAACTATTATGAACTTAGTATCATTACAGATTAGGTATTAACTCTAATTCTAAAACCACATTCTGAACTATAAACAACAATAAAGAGGATCAAAAGGAGGAAAATGTATTTCCTAACAAACCCAGTTATCAACATACTTGTGTTCATAGTTGAAAGAAGAGCTGAAGACATCCTATTAGGTTACAATAAAAGGAAAATCACCGTGATGGTCCACCAAAGGCTCTTATTGAGCTTACAAAAAGACAGTGATTTTTAAAATATCTGTACTAGATATTTTGAAGAAAATAGAACCAGAATGTATAGACAATTAAATTAAAGGGATTAATTTCAAGGGATTCTCTCTCTCCTCCCCCTCTCTCACTCTCTCACACACACACACAAACACACATACAGGAACTTATTTGTGTCACTGTAACAGCAAATAATCTAAGCATGTTTTCAAACCAAATGAAACAAAGAAGGAAATTGCCCGTATTAATCCCATTCTTGAAGAGATACTTTAGAGAAAAAACTCATTTGCGAATGAGTTCCAGGAAACAGTTCTAGAAATCTTCATGACATTATCTTAGACTAGTAAAAATCTGTAAAAAAAAAAAAAAAAAATGCAAATGTCTATGAAGGTAGACAGACTATACTGGTATACAGAACACCACATAATACTGTGTGGAATATTATTCAGAAGTGAAAATGAACTTAAAGTAATACATCAGAATTGCTCTTAAGATATAATTATGGGTGCAAAAACAAATCACATTTGATTACTAATTGGTATCACTTTTAAAATTTTAAAAATACTGACCAATACACTATTTAGAGATATATTCAGAAGTATTTTAAACCAGAAAAGATAACAATAAACCTAAATTTCTGACAATAATCTAAGTAAGTAAAAAAAAAAATTGGACACACAAAGAAAACATAAGTATACTCAACAGTACTCATAATTTTGTTGTTGAACAGTGATTTCACATGTGTTTATTTCATGGGTCATAATACTAATATCAAATATAACATGGTGAACAAATGCTTAAGTTAATCAGTTCCTTATCTACTCATCTTTTGCTTCGATTTTGTGCAATTATTGTACAGAGAAAAATAATATCATTCCAAAAGCTCTTTCATTATAGATGCATACAAAATAAATCATGAAGATCTAATGAATTCTCAATGGGAAAATGCAAAAAAAAATGTTCATTATCTACTCAGATTAAACACACTCAAAAATTATAATAGGTCAGTGGGCTAAGTGCCTGCTTTGGCAAGCGCTGGGACCACGGTTCAATCCCTAGTCACACATGCTGCTTGGGCCCCAGCTCTGGCCCTAGGGTGCACTGAGCTGGCAACTGAGTTCAGGCATGGTAGCTCACGCCTGTAATCCTGGCACTGGGGAGGCTGAAAACGAGAGGATCACTACAGATCTGAGCTGTGTAGTGAGACCCTGAGCCAAATACATAAATGGAAAAAAAGCCATATGAGATCCAGTCTTAATTCACTGAACTACTAGAAAGCTGCACAGTCTTTCTAAACAACAAAATTCCAGGCAAATACCTCTCTTACTTGCTACTTCCATGAGAAGAAAAATCACAATTGTCTGCATTGGTTAACATTCTTAGAGAAAAATCCTTAAAAGACAAATCTGAGAAGAAATGGACCAAGAAATATGAAGCATCTTTTCAAGGCAGAAACACGCAAACCGGCTCCAGCCAAATAATACATTACTCATAATGTGAGAGTTGCAGAACAATATAAACAGAAATAAGCAAGATTTCTCCAGAATGTCTTAGTTTCAAAAATTTCTGTCTCATTATATGTTTTATAAAGTTATACAACATAATGATTAGTTTCCAAAAAATTAGAGAATAAAGACTCTAGCACAAAATGTAGTAAGCATAATTCTGAGACCAAAGATTCATAATTTCCATAACTGAAGCTCCAATAATTCTAGTTCCTCTTTTTGGTACTGGAGATCAAACTCAGGACCTTGCACTTGCCAGGCAGGTGCTTGTGCTGCTGAGCTAACTCTCCAGCCCCTTTAGTTCTTCATTATAAGCACCTGATATGACTGTACAATATTTTTTGCAAAACACCTGTTTATTTAAAGAATCTGATACTAGATAAGAATAAATTATGAATATGATATACATTATGTGAAACAGGAGCAAAGGACACAAATACTGGGAAGAAACTGTTAGAGAAAAGAAAAACAAATTTAAATGTAATGGCTTTAGCATTGTTCTAAATGCTCAATTACTTCTTCCCAAAAGTAGGAGCAGGCCTGAGGAACTTCAGCTTTTAAATGATTTGAAATTTCCAGTTTATTTGAAATAATAATTCAAAGGTAGGGTGAATATTTAATGTCTCTCTTACACAAAGGTGCAAAACATTTCCATTTCTCCCATGAATGAGAAACATAAATAAAGGTTTGGGTTTGGCATATTCTGAAGGTTTCATCAATAAAACTTTCAATAAGAATAGCAATAAAAACCCAATATTAATAATTTTGTCTTAAAATTATGTTGGTGCCACAGCATGTCATGAATGTTAAGTTTTATATTTTTTTAATACAAGCTTTTTATGAATTTTTAACTCTTAACAAGATCACATTGCTACTAATTGGGTTAACATCTAAAAATGTCATCCAATACCTTACCAACCTCTCACATACATCACATTTCACATATTTCTCAGCAAGGAAGACTGGCTTTGAGGGGTGGGGGAAGTTAGTATTAGCTTTTCCAAAGAGCCAGAAAGGGAAACCAAATCGCTCTTCCAGAACACAAGAACATCTCACTGCTGCAAGATGCTAAACTCTTAACACCACGGGACATTTCCTATGAATCCATCTGTGGTTCAGGATGAGAGTATATACTATTTCTCTTTCCTAAAGTTTGTTCAAGTAGTTACAGTAGCAATAATACTATGTGTTATATAGAAATATATCTAATGTTAAGTCTTCACAATGCAAGGTAGGTATAATTCTTTCACTTTTACATACGAAGAAACTAAAGCACAAAAGTAATTAAATAATACATCCCAAGTCACAAGGCTAGGAAGTAACATACTATATGCTGGGCTGTGTTGTTGGTCAGTTGGATTAATTCTTTACCTTCATGGCAGCAGCCTAAGGACGCTTTTTTCTGCCCCCATTATCCCATTGAGAGAACTGAGGCACTTGCTCTATGCCATTCACCTGGTAAATGTTGAACCCAGAGCACCACATTGACTCCTTACCTCTGAGCTCACCCTGGGGCAGCAGGCTATTACGTCTTTCTAAGTATTAGAACTTAAGACTCAAACCTGAAGCTAGCTCATTCAAAAATATGAGTTCCAAGAATGAGTTTTCTCACCATTTGAAATGTACCATGCATCTCCTTAAATATAGCAACAGCCTCAGATGAGCAAAGACACTAGCACATTGTCTAGCTAAATACACATCAGGGAAGGTACATGTATAAATCCAAATGATTGTTTAGAGATTCAAATAGCGATAATCACCCATCAGACATACACATAGACACATTTTCATTCTTCTGTTCAGAAACAGCCTCCCAGTTTATTGGAAAGAATATCCTACTGAAAAAAATATCCAGAAGTCCAAATGTTGCTGCCCTCTCTTGACATGCACAGTAAAATTAATCTAAATGCTTTCATTGCCAGGATAGCTTGAGGCATGCAAGTCTGCTAGACAAATACTCAGATCAATGTCTGGCCTACAGATTTGTTCCCAAACTCTGCTCCTTTTCATTAAGTTTATGACCATCAGAGAGAGTTCATTTATTCTGATACAGTATTTCAAGCTTACCATAAGCTATGCCACTCCCTTCTAATCATAGTAATTATTACTCAGAGAAATGTCTCAAAAAAGAGCCACAGTCAGAAAGTTGTATTTTGCCAGACAGTTGAAGGGTTCATCAGTGACACTTTCCCTGCAATCTTACCGGACTCCAGAACCTGATTCAAACCAGTTCCCTTGGCCTAGGATCGTATACTTAGTAGTGTGATACACAAGACATGATAGTGGCTGAAGCACTATTATTAAAGAGAGATTAAAACAGCTGTACATTATGCTGAAGCACTCACTCTTCCCTTTACAAACAGACGGTCCTGGATTATAAGCAGCACTTGACCATTTAAATCACGACAACAACCAGATTTAACCAGCTGGGCCATGTTCTCCTAGGCAGTGCCTGTTGACCTCCTCAGTCGCAGCTGCTCAAATGAAATTCTCATTAGACAACTTATTTTCAGAAGCCAAAGGACTCTCTGATTAAATATATGTATTTAGATATAGAAGTCCTTTTTAAAGTGTTCATTTTCTGACAACTGTCGCTTATGTTACAGCCTAGCTATATTGGCAACAAGATGGGTGATACAAGGATAACTAAAATTCATCATTTAATCACAGCTGAATTTTTACCTTGGAAGCTTTTTAACCCAAAACTATTAACCAAGCCTTTCTGTACACTGTACCCACCAATATTGACAGTGTTTAAAAGATAGACTCTGGTAGGCATTTAAATCCATATATGCATCTTTTATTGTCTATCTACTCTCCTTCCTATCTACCTATTTATCTATGACAATAAATCAAATGAAAGCAAAAAGCAAAACGTTTATCTATCTTCCTATAAGCCTCACTGTTCGATGGGCATTTCTGATGAGGAACCTTTGTTCATCAGTGTTTCAGCTATCTAGTCGCTTGCCCTGGGGAAGACATTCATCGAAGAAATTTCAGTTTAACACTGGATGGCAATTTGGTGAACACAACATCCTCCTGAAGAGGTATTGCTTTATCACACTATTGTTTTAAAATGGGCCAGAGAAAACTTTATATAAATCAGTTTGTATATATTAGAGGAAAGAGATGCAAGATATTTAATCTGCTAAAGAGTCCAAACATGTAAGGCCTTGAAATCATGCAATTTTACTATGTAGTTCAGGCTGACCTTGAACTCACTATGCAGATGAGATTAGCTTTGAATTCATAGTGTTCCTCCAGCTGCAGCCTTCCAAATGCTGGGATTACAAGCATGCATCATCACCCCTGCCTTCAATGGCCTCTTGTGTACTTTAAAAATGTACTAATCAAAAGCCTCATAGATATATTTTTATTTCTCGAGGATAAATTCCTAAGAAATAGAATACTGCTTCAATGAAAGGTATATTTTAAGTTTAATGCAAGAGCTTTAAATGGTCAAAGCCAAGCCAATATTGATAGCACTAGTCTACCTCTTTTGATCAGCAATGTAGTTTAGAAGCAGAAATCTATGCTTTTTATAATCATTTGTCCTCCCACTATGCTCTTCTGTTCTTTCCCACAAGTAAATAATCGAAATACAATTCAAATGCAGAGTATCAAACAGAGAATAAAACAGAGACCTTTTTTGCTCCCATTTCCCAAACTAGTCCGGCCACTTGTTTTACTCGTGATCCAGTGTTACCACCCTCATTAAACTCCTCTCAGTCTCTTGCACACTGAGTCTTAACAATGCCTTATCCTACTATCTTTTCCATATTCACTCCTTTCTTTTCTCATTTCTCCTGCCTTCACTTAGGCCCTCATTATCTCTGTCCTGAAAGTATTTCTTCAACAGCTTTCTCTGCTCCCACCTGTTGCAAACAGTCTTTCCAGATTAACTTTCTTGAAGGCAAACTCCAAGCTATCACCTTATTATACTGAAAATAAATAGAGATATCAATTCTTCCTCCATTGCTGTCAGTATGAAGTCTGAACTCCTCAGCCAAGTTTTGAAGGGCTGTCATGATCCGAACATAACCTAGTTTTTCAGTCCTATATCCTATATGCAAATTTACCTTACATGAAACCTGAGCTTTTGAGTGTTTTAAAGGGCTCTGATTATTCCTTCTGCTTGAAAAGTCTCTCTCCTCCATTCTGTCTTCATAAACTTTCTCATTATCCAAATCCAGTTGGGGTCCATTTCCCTATAAGGTCTTTCCTTGTTTTCCTAGGCCTGAGCTATCTCTCACTCTCACAGATTCCCACAACATTTTATCTATATAGCTTTCATGGGACATACTGTGTATTAAACATTAAATGAGAATCCTTTGTGAGTATGTCTTATTGCAGAAAAAAAAGGATAGAAAACAGCAATATTGCACAATTATTAATTAGGAATACAAGAAGGATGATGGATGGTTCATAAACATTCATAGACTTAGCATTGGAAATAAACTTATATTCTGCTACAATCATACTATTAAGATGACAATCAGGACTAATGCATGACTCAAAAGAGAGACTGAGGTTATTCCATATGGACATATGCAACTGCGAAACATTTGGCCTTGTTATCAGCCATACTCTGGTTCCTTACAACTTCTTGTCACTACTGTCCAGTCATTCTATCCGCAGTGAGGTAGACAGAATGAACCTCAGATCGCCTCTGTGAATTTAATCTTTAAAGATACTGCCATTTTATTATTGATCTTTGTTCCTCTCGGGTTAAATATTGCCAGTTCCTTCAAGCATTCCTTTTATTATATATTTTCTAGACTTTGATTATGCTAATGTCCTCTAAAAATATCCCATTGGTCTTGAGTCTTAACTTGTGCTAATTTTGAACCTAACACAGTACTTCAAAAATATTTGATTGAGTGCAGCAGGACAACTCCTCTTAAATACTATATACTTGTAGCTTGTAGAAATGCTGAGTAAATAGCCTTGGTGGAGCTTTGGCAGTATTCTTCATGCTCAACTCGTTGTGCTTCCTGTCATCTAAAACTCACAGGTTGTTTTGTTTTGTTTTTTTCATTTATGCAGCTGCAATTTGAATTTCCATCAGTAATTACTTGTGCAGCTGGAGGTTTTGGTCATAACCTCTGGACATCATAATAAGATCTATTAAAGTTTATCTTGATAAATTGCTTTTGAGGTTACATTTCCAGTCTGTCAAAAGCCTTTTGAGGATTTTTATTTCATACATTATATTCGTTATTCCTCCCTAGAGATAGAAATAAAAAACAAAACAAAACAACCTATGAGTTTTAGGTGACAGAAGCACAGTGTACTTAGCATGAAAAATACTGCCAAAAAGTTGCCAGCACTCTTTAGTCAGCATTACTACAAGAATATAGACTTTAAGAGGAGCTGTCCTTCTTCACTTAGACAAATGTGTCTCAAGTACTACATAAAGTTCATGGGATGTGGTCACCATATTTGCACTTAATATGTTATATTCATTAATATACACTACATGCCTAGATTTCAGATGTCTAAAACATATTACTACAAAAAAATCTGTGAATTATATACAAAAACTTTATTAGTATCATTATAATGATAAACTACTTAAGAGTGTAGTCTTATCTTGCAAGTGTTTATATTACAAAATCATCTATAAACTTTTATAGGTAATGAAGATGAAGAATAAAAAAAAAAAAAGAACCACTACTTACAAGAAAAAATGATTTAAAATTTCTTAGCAACCAAAAATCTCCACAATCTAATGTAGTTATTTTTACTTTAAAGAGCCTTCTGAGGTATTCTGAAAACTACCACTTTATAAAACTAAAATCTCTTTTACAGTGCTTAAAAAATAAAAATGTAATAGCCTCATTCATGCAGAAATTATTGATTTGGCAATTTAAGTGTTTCAGAACAGGCAAAAATGAATAAAACAGTGGCCAGGGAGATGGCTCAGTAGAATAAGCCCTTGCCTGGCAAGCACAAGGGCCTGAGTTCAATCCCGGGTTCCATCAAAAATACTAAAAAAATAAATTAAAAAACAGAATTTAAAAAATTGAATAAAACAAAGTTTGAAAAGGAAGACAGAATGTATGAGGTCCACCACTAAGCTCATGTATGTTTCCCAGAATCTCCCAGCAACCTATCTACTTCATAGTTTCCATACTTTAAATACAACTTAGAATGTTTATAAATCTAATTTTATAAACTATAGATGAACAAAAGGAACAAATTACAAATAATTCACAAGTAAGCAAGAGATAGGTTGAAAGTCAATATGGAAGGAAGAAAATAACATCTGCACACACAAATACACTTGTGCATATATATCAAGGAGACACACAGTGCTAGAGTTTTATAGCTGCAGGGAAATAAGCTTATACTCCAACACACTTAATTATCTCATTGTTATCTAAGGCCATCATCACAGTAAAATATGGTAAAATGATTGGAATTCATAGCCTAATATTGACAACACCCTCAAATTCATACAACTTGCAGTTCATAGTAGAATTTTATATGTATTATGAGAGTTAATAATCAAAATGTTTGGGTGGTGAAGTCGTGCATAGGCACTACACTAAATTTTAAATTTTGTGGCTCAAAGAGACTGAAGAATTATTTCTTACACGGTTGTTGCCCAGGTATCCCAGTCCTCATCTACTGTACTGTGGCCCTGACACATTTTAGGGACTTCTCCACACCTCCAAAACATTTAAAACTTAAATATTGAGCCCATAAAGAAATAAAGTTACATGAAAATTTTCCTTGCACCAAATACTAACTTTCTTATTGATCACAAAAGTCTGTATGTAATTTACATGGATACCGAAACAACAATATCATTATCTTACATTGTAAAGTCTGAATATATACAGATAGATAGATGATAAATAGACAGACAGACAGACAGATAGATGGATAGACAGAGAAATAGATAGAGATATATATAAAACCAGTACACATAGTATAGCAATCACTTTGACTTGATTCATTTTGTTTCAAAATCTTGCTGGAGAGTCTTCTTTCACCTCTGTTTCCTAGAATCTAGGTGAACCTGGGTAGATTTTTGTGCAGAGTAAAAAGAGTAAAAAGAAGATGTGTAGCAAAATTTCATATGTCAAAGGCCTGACACTTGAACATTCTCAGCATTAACGGTATTAGAAACCCTCAACCTTCCATTCTACATTTAGAGGTAAAAATAAAATTTATAAATATAAAATATTTACAGAATTCAACAGAAGTAAATTAGAAAATGATTTTCCTTTTTTAGCAGTGGATTATCTTTATAAAGAACACTATCTGCCAAGAGGAAATAAGAAATGAAAAATGAAATGTGGTTAGGAAAATTCCTCACTACCTTCTTCCAGCGTGATGCTCATAGACAGTTTAAAGCCTTGATTGATTATAATAAGAGCCAAGATCTTAAGTGCACAAGTTTTAAGAGAAGCAGAGCTATCTGCTTAGCACTCTTGACGTATTACAATCCGCTGTTGCCGTGGTAACTGCTGAATAACTTTTTCCTAGTCTCTGCCGATCACGCTCTCCTTGGCCTCTCGAAATCCCACTCCTACTTTCACAGCCCGATCCTGGGAAGCAAAGCGCGGCGCCGAGCACGGCACATACCCTCTTGCTCCGTGCGAGTCATCTCCTCAAGCTTCTTCTGTTTCAGCGTGTCCACCACATCAGCAAGGCTCCCTTTGCGGCGCTCTGGGGTTCCAAAAGTAACACTGGTCATTATCTCTCGGTCCCGACTCCCTTCGTCAGGCTTATGTGGTGAGGTAGAGGTATTTCGGAAGGAATATAGGGAACATAACTTATTATTTTCTGACTCCTAGAAAAATAAAACAAAACGAAGCCATTAGAATAGTTTCCTTTGAGTATCACTGCAGAAAAGCCCTCGATCTAATTTTGATTAGGCAACATGAAACTTTAAAAAAAAAATCAATTCTCAGAGGAACTAACTTGAAATTGCAGAATCAAACTGTTTAATTGTTGAAATTACAAAGTAGCCTAAGTGGCTCAATTTCTTATTCATTTATATACTTCATGTCCAAAAGTTCAGATTCAGTGAATAATGGGTTAGGATAGCTAAAGTTCTTCCCCTAACTGTGCACTTTCATTAGTAATGCTCTTCCCATAGTCTAAAAGGGTAAATATATCACAAAATAATTCCTTTGAATGTGGAATCAGTAGAAAATAACTTCAGTATCCAATGTTCACTGCTCATCAGAAAATACATAAAATATCAAAAGTAGTGTCAGAGAGTTAGCGAACCTGAATGATTTTGTCTGCTGAGGCTTGAGGAGACTCATTTATCTCAAGCAATATACCTGTCCCAAGTTACAGGAGCCTCTTCCCATTCCACACCCTTTTTAAACAATTTAATATTTATTAATTAATATTAATTATTAATTAACATTAATTATTAATGAATATAAAAACATCAATATTTATTAGACATTTGGCAAGAAGAGAAACAACTAGTAATGTATATCAGCTAACAATAAACGTTATTCTTTTCTATTAATTTTATTGAGAAACAAATAGCAATGAAACAGTTTCAAAATTGATTAGCAGGACAGTTTCAATAATTAATACATTGAGGGGCCAGGGAGATGGCTCGGTGGAATAAGCCCTTCCCTGGCAAGCACAAGACCTGAGTTCAATCCCTGGTTCCACAAAAAAAAAATAATTAATACATTGCATATTGTTGTCTTCATAGTGGTTATTCATAGTACAAGAGGCAGACATGATATCCTGTCCAAACGCTATTAGTACAAATCTTTCTTTTCATTGGATTAAGAAAAAGTAGCCATATATATATATATATATATATATATATCCTATTTTGCATATGCAAAATGGCCCTTCACTGGTATCCCCTTTTTTGTTTAGTTTTATCAGAGATGGATATTCTGTGGGTCAGTACATAGTAACACATTCTTTGTGGGACATTTAAGAACATTTTTTAAAAGATACATCAATTGAAGAAACATTTGTACATTACCTTGCTTTACTTCACAGTACAGAAGTTAGCTAACTTGTTAGATCCATGGAAAAAAATAAATCTTAGGTTGAAAGTAAACACCTAAAACTTTATAGAAAAAAATGTTTTATCTCTCTCAAATGTGAAGTTAGTGTTTGAAGCAACTATTTGGTCTTAGCCTTTCAATAGTCTTACATATATCTTATCTATATGCAGAAAGGTATTTTCTCTAAAAAAAAAAAAAATAGAACTGGGTGAAATTAAGTTTCTAGTCTTCACAGGGAAATCCTAATTGCTCTGTCTCTCTTCTCTTCACAAAAAAAAAAAAAAAACCCTGAAAACTTTAATAAGAGCTACAGGCAAAAAAAAACACTAACAAAAGTTACAGAGCTGCTAACTAACAGCAAAAGGAGAAAAGCAAAAGGCCGTGGCACCTAGAGTGCTAAGTTTCCACACATACTAAGTGAGATAGCACTTGTGCTCAGTAAGTGCGAGGCACCTAGGTAGTATCCTAAAAGGATACTACTCTCTTCCTTTCTGTTACTGGGAGCGGACAGTGAGACAGCTTTGCAATGCTTCTAGGCACAATGTTGAGCTCACAGTGCCCAGTGAGCTTTAATAAATGGTAAGCACTATTGTCCTGAAGAAAGAAACCTCCAGGAATGGTGCCAAGGAAGATTTTTCCCCTCCAGATCTGAGACATTGTGAAATAAAAACTGCTGATGTGAGCCTCGAGCTAAATTGTATTGTTAATCCTCTGAATACACACACTAACAACCATTGGCTTGTAGGCATTCATTGGGTGAAATGTGTGGCATGTGTAAGTTACCTCCATAAAGCTGTTAAAAAGGATGTGAGCCAGTGGGCATGGTGGCACATGTCTACAAATACAGACCCCTGAAAGGCTGACGCTGAAGGACTGCAAGTTCAAGCACTGCCTGGTGACTTACCAACTTAATGACAAGCTGTCTCAAAAAAAATAGGTCTGGGTAGGTGGTGCAGTGGGAAGGGCCTAGGTTCAATCCCAAGGAGTACAAAACAAAGCAATAATAATAATAATAATAATAATAATAATAATAATAATAATAATGTGAGCTAAATCTTTACCTCTGCATTTCCACCATAAGCATAAATGCAGAGAATAGAGAAGCTCAATCTATTTCTGACGAGAAAAAAAATGAAAAGGATAAAATAGAGTAGCACAGGAAAGAAAGTTCCTTTTTACCTTGCTCCTAGATCTCTTCTTTCTCCCAAGAAAGAAATTTCATCTTATTTAATGTTTATATCAATTGCAATTCTGTGGCACAAGGTAAAGGAAACTCTTCTTTAAATGTCAGTCAAGGCAAGCCTGGGAGATAGCTCTGTGGCTTAAGCACTTGCCTGGTAAGCTCAAGGTCCTGAGTTCAATCTCAGTGAAAAAAAAAAAAAATGTCAGTCAAGGCTGGTACAGTTTCTTAGATCGCACAAATGAAGACAGGTGTGGAGGTATATTTCTTTAAGCTCAGTATTTGGGAGGCAGAGGCAGGAAGACTGCTGGGAGTTAGTGGCCATCTCGAGTTGCACAGCAAGTTCAAAGTCAGCCTCAAATACATAGTGAGACCCTATTTAAAAAAAAAGAAAAGGTATCTACTTAGGTGGCTCAGATTCAGAGACACTGCTGCCAGTGCCATTCTGACCCTGAATAAAGTCCATATCAGATGAATGGTTTTTATGAATCAGATAAATGGCTAAGGCTTTTATGAATCAATAATCAACATTAGCTCAATTGTCCTTGAATTACTTTTTAAATACAAGCTGCTCTCACATCATAGCCAAAAAATAAAACAAACACTTTTTAAAAGGTTTGACTCAAACTAAAGGAATGAAGAACAAGTAGAAACAGCAAAAATAGAAGTGATTACCTACAAGTGACTCGCCACTGACCATCCTAAAGATCTTCCCATTACCCCCAAATGACAATTGAAAGAAGCTAGAGAAAGTGCTCCAGCCTAGGCAGCAGCTTTTAAGTTGTACCTAGAGGATTCTGTTTCATAGAGTACTGGATTAATTTCACACAGTGTAGTATACACATTGCTATTTACATTGTTCCTTGCTTTTGCTTATGAAAATGTGCACTACAGATGATAATCCGGGGTTCCTCTTGCAAAGATGATACTATCCTCAGCCCCACAGTCTGGACCAAGTCGCTGAACTCGGTAGAACCCGGGCAGCACGAGTCTGAGTCATGATCGTCCCAACAGAGCCATAGAGCTACTTGTGCTGTACATCAGGGTACCACCATGGGAAGTAAACAGAACCATAAATGCTTAAGTTGTACCACTCATCCCACAAGACCCTTAGGAATAATGGAGAGGGGGAGATGTAGCACTCCTGGCCTTCATTCTTTTTACCTTTCCAAAATTTAGTAAATACTGGTCTTTCATGAATAGACTGATAAGCAGTTCATCTGAGTAAAGGTGGCACATAAATCAACATATTTACAATAAAATATTGTCTGACATAGTTGGTGTTTAATAAATAAACCCAATTTTTTAAAATGAGCTGGGTTTGGTAGCACATACCTGGAGTTCTTAACTACTCTGAAGATCCAGAAATGTGACTATTCATGAACACCCCTAATGGTTCTTTTCTATTTATTTATTTGTTTGTTTATTTATTTGGTACAGGGTCTTGCTATGCAGCTCATACTCCTAGTGATCACCCTGTCTCAGCCTCGCTAATGCTGGGATTACAGGTGCGTGCCACCACACCCAGTTTCCGAGGCTGGTGCAGTGTGTCTAGGTCTCTGGGGTAGCCAGGGCATGCAGTACCAGGGATTGAATCCAGGTCCTTGCACTTGCCAGGCAGGTGCTTACACTGCTGAGCTATCTCCCAGCCCTCCTAATGATTCTCATACACAGCTCTGGATCTCACAAGAGGAAACCTTAGTCTCTATAAACACAATGAAATGACTGTGCTTTGCCTTCAAATGCTAATGTGGACATTATGAAATTATTTCAAAAGCTAGTTAGTTGTGCTTTTTTCAATGACATATAAGATTACTTGTCTTTTTTGATCTTTCTTTTGAAAACTATTACTGAATTGAATAATTGGACATAGGAATAACATAAAATGCAGAGCACAAGGGCCATTTAGAAAGCAAGCCTTAGTTCATTCAAAAGAAATTTGCCCACCCACCAAATGCAAGGGTAACGACATTTTCAAAATATTATTTAAAAGGATCCTGGGCTCAATAAAAGGACTAGAGGAATGCTTATTCAGATTACCTAAAAAACATTTCATTGTAAATCTAGTAAATATAGTACATGCAAGATAGACAGACAGACAGACAGACAGACAGACAGACAGACATAGAAATGGATATTCCAAGCTGAAAAATCACATTGCAGAGATCATTTAATAGTTGCTAAAAAAAAGAAAAGGCAACTTTTATTTTTACAATTCCCTTAAAATAAAATTAAAATATTGCTCAGGTTTTTCACACTTGTAAAAAGTCTTCCCAGCCTTGGCAAAGACTTTAAATCTAAATAGTGTTTCTTTCTTTTTTTTTTTTTTTTTTTTGCAGAACCAGGGATTGAACTCAGGCTCTTGTGCTTGTCAGGGAAGCATTTATTGCACTGAGCCATCTCCCCAGCCCCAATAGTGTTTCTTTCATATTGTGAATATTTTAAAATTATACCAATCTTTGACTGTCTCGTTCCTGTCCCATAAAAATGTCCATTGTCCTGTCAGAATAGGAACCCAAGTCACTTCAAATTTCAGCTCAAACTGCATCTCACCCTCAAAACCCTCGCTTACTACATAGGACCTTACTCTTCTGTCATTCTCCAAGCTGCACATTGAAGCTCTTAACCATACATACACATTGTAGCATTCAAAAACATAATAGAATAAATTATTCAGTATTATTTTGCCTGTTCTATTTGCAACTAAACTTTGACTCTGAGGATTTTGTGTAAGGCGTCAGGTTTCTTCTCCATGTCTCCAGAGCACACAAAAAGTGTTAATAGAGCCAGGGATATAGCTCAGCAGCAGTACGCCTGCCTGGCAGGCACAAGGTCCTGAGTTTGATTCCTGATTCAGAAAAAATAACAATAATAACCAACTAACCAAACAAAAAGTGTTAGTACATTGTAGTCTGATGAAATTGAAACAACTACTCACAAAATATGTTAAAAAGAATCAAAAATTAAAGTTATGGAGTTATGGAAAGAGAGTTTTCTCAGTGAGTGAATTATTTAAGTAAAACATTTAGAAATGATGAATTTTTAGTTATGGATAATATAACTACATAATAGAATACTATACATCCATTAAAATAGTGTGGTGCGTGCTGAATATAGGGTTGCTTAAGGGAATGGATAATGAGAAGCAACTCGTAGGAATGGTTGCAGGGAATAATTTCAACCACATGATGAATTACTTTTAAATTAATGGAAATCTTATCTTGCAGAAAAATAATGGTTATAGAAATATTCATCTTGTCCAGAGTGAAAAATTATGTTAGTGAAAAGAAAAAATATGTATGAAAGAAAAGATACCAGAATATTCAACAAAATGTTGTTGAGATTCTGATTGATGGGATAATAATTTTACATTCTATTTTAAACTCTATTGCAATATTATTTTATAATACTTTTAATTAGAAAATAACTTTCAAATTTTGAAAATGAATATCAAAAACTGTTTTAGAAAAGAAAATTATTATCAAAAACAGATGTAGTAAATGGAAAAAGGGATTGTGACCGCTAATCCTGATGTGTCAGCATCACAGGATTAAGAAACTTCTAGCGGGTCAGGACGCCACGCTCCTGGGTGTGTCTGGGCGGGTAATGGAGTCAGGACACCCGAGGGCCTCGCACCCACTCCTCTCAGCTGAGCCCTCTACTCTGCTTCCTGGCCCCCAGGAACTGAGTATCACCGCCCCACCACAGCACCCCAACGCAGCGCTTCCACCCAGAAGCCAGCTGTCATGGGCTGAATCCCCGCCCTGTGAGCCCAGCTAAACTGCTCCTCCTCTAAACTATGGCAGGCACAAGGTCCTGGCAGGCACACGATATCATGTCTCAATGCCAGAATAATCTAAGAAACGTAAGAACATATCATCATGTGGAGAATATGACATTCACTTTTTTCTATGTCTGCATAAGGGTAAATCATTACACACATGCATATGTGCGCATACACACACACACACACACATAAACTGAAAGTTCATATACTAAAATGCTACAATAATTTCTACATGGTGGTCAAATTATTGGTAATTTTACCTTTGCCTATGTGTGTTTTAAATTTTTTCTTCAATAAACAAATTATTTACCTAAGAAAGAACAGAATTCATTTTATGAATAGATTCTTGGGGGAAAAAGCTATAAAAATACTAAGGGGAATAAAGTTTCACCTTCCTAAGGAAACCTAAAGATTTTTGTATAACAGCCTTCTTGTATAAAACCTAGAAAAAATAACCCAGCTTCTTTTTATTTCTGCAGTTGAAAAATATCATACAATAGTTTGCAATAAATCTAATTATTTAAAAGAGAATCCCTGTGTAAACTAAAATTTAGATCTTTACTACTATTTTTGAATGTATATTTTTTTTCTAAAATTTGTATGTTGGAATCTATGGTCTGCTGAGATGAGATTTTAAGTGGTGACTCAGATATGATGGCTGGGGGCTGGGGAGACGGCTCAGTGGAATAAGTGCTTCCCTGGCAAGCACAAGGGCCTGAGTTCAATCCCCGGTTCCGCAAAAATACAATCAAATATGATGGCTGGAGACAATTAGTGAGCCTCTTTTTGTCTTTCTATCTTTTCAGCATGGAAGGACATGGCAGGTTGGGTCACTCCACAGAATGTAGTGGTAAGCACCACTGTGGAGGCACAGGCCGGACCTTCACCAGACACTGAATTTGCCTTTCCCTTGATGTTAGACTTCCCAATTATGTAAGTCAGTTTTCCAATACTGTAACAAAAAGCATAAGATGAGTAAATTTATAAAGAGAAAAGGCTTAATTTGTTGTACAGTTTGGGAGATTTCAGTTAATGACCAATTGGCCTTATTGCTTTAGGTCTATGACAAGACACCATGGTGAGAAAGCATTTGGGAGAAAGCCTCATAGCTAAAACAGAGAGAGGAGAGAGAGAACGAGAGAGAGTCCAATGGTTCTCTTTCAGGACACTCCCTGAATGACCTAAAATCTCCCACAGATCACACCTAAGGTGCCCCCTACCTCCAATAGTTCCATTGGTGGGGGGACAGGTGGCCATTTGGGACATTGCATCCAAATCCTACCACCTAGTGTCAGAACTGTGAGAAGTAAGTTTCTGCTGTTTGTAAGTTATACAGTGTATGGTATTTTTTATAGCAGCACAAATAAACTAAGACAATTATAAATAGCTTTCAGAATTATGAAAAGAAAATTTCCATTGCGTATAAGTTATACAGTCCACATCATTTTGTCATAGCAGTACAATTAAATGGAGACACTAAACACATTGTTTCCTATTTTGCCACATGAAGTCAAAGTTTCCTCTCCCTGTTAAAATTGCTCAGATATCTTACAGACAAAACTAAATGAATAGTCTTTTTCCAGGCGAAATTTCTCCACTGGCTACACCTGTTTCTCTTTTGACGTGATTCCCGGATCCTTCATCACTCTCCTCTGACACACACTAGTTTCTAGATATAACACCCACCACTAAATATTAAATTTTAAATCTTCACTTTCAGCAGAAAGAAAACAGCCCTGAAGACTAAGAAGTTTCCCCATGACACACTTAAAATCTAAAATTGCCTTGCCTAATACTAAACCCAGTGTGCTTTCTATTCTACAGGCATATAACAGTTGTTCTCAACCAAGATGCCATATTTATAAACATGCTTATCTTCTAAATATTTTTGTTCCCTTATATAACTTTCTATTAAGTTTCCAAGGTTTAAAAGCAATCAAGAAATGATATTATTTACCTCTTTTGTAACAAATCCCAAAATTAAGGAGATGAAACAACAATAATTAGGCCAGAGAGATAGCTCAGCCTGGCCAGTATAAGGTCCTGAGTTCAATCCCTGGTATAAATAAATAAGTAATTCTTATTCTTAAAGATTCCTTTCTGTGGGTCAGAAATTTCCGAGCATCTGGGCTAGGTGAGTCAGTCTCAAGTTCTTGCTACCAGATGCTTGGTCATGTGAAAGCCTTTTATGCAATGAGGTGCTTGAGGGGGCAATACTAAGCAGTGTGCGCTGGAGTTTCCTGGATACATCCTTCTATCTATATGTGACCCCTCTCTGTGACATCATGCTCTCCCCAGCATGTCAGCATCAGAATAGACAGACTTCTTACATGGTGGCTCAAGGCTCCAAAGGTCTCCAAAGGTAGATGCCTCCGATACAGTCAGATGAAAACTATTATTACTTTTGTAACTGCGCCATGGGTAAGCACCATTGCATTCTTTTCACAGGTGACTCACTGCTTGTCCACAATCAGGAGACGGAGTATATCTTTTGTAGGAGGAAATTACAATTATATTCTCAAATATTTGTTATGAAGGGGCTGGGGAGATAGTTTGATGGTCTAAGTGCCTGCCTGGCAAGCACAAGGACCTGGGTTCAACCCCAGCACTGCATGCCATATTCGCTTGCCCTGGGCACACTGAGGCAGCCACAGAAACTGGGCTTGGCAGTATATACCTATAACCCCAGCACCAGGGAGGCTGAGACAGGAGGACCACTACAAGTCCAAGCTACATAGCAAGACCCTGTGCCAAATAAATAAAAAAATAAATGGTTTAAAAAATTAAAATTTGCTGTGAGAGGTGAATTAGCTACAAAATACTTAGTATGCTGGCTGCTGCTAATAGTGATATTGCAGCAAGTCTTACTATTAAATTGGAATTTCTTTTGTCCAGTTATCTTTTTTTTGTCTTGACTTTTAATCCTGGACAAACTATCTTGATAAACACTGACACTATTTTTAGAATTTCATTCATGTATATTCAAATATACAGAATAATAAATAGAAAAGTTCGTTGCTGTCCTTATTATTAACACTCATCTCAAAGTCCACCAAGATCTGGCTTCTCACAGAGCTCCAGAAACCTTGGCATTTGTAATTAGCTTTTTCTAGGAATGCCATCAATTCTCACTTATCCTGTCTACATATGGATTATCTCCACTCTGGCCAAGCGCAGCTACATACACCAGTGCTCTGACATGGCAGGGCTGCAGCCACACCCAGGCAAGGAATGCTGATGGGCAGCCTTCGGAGAGCAGAGAAGGGCAGCGTCTGGGGTTGCAAAAGTCAGATAAGGTGTCAGGAATTGGGAGTTGGAGAACACAGCTCAGGAATGGAATTTTGCCTGTTTATTACAATTTAAACTTCTGTAGAGGTAAAAAAAAAAAAAAAAAAAAAAAAAAGTCATTGCTGTTGAAAGAAACAACTAGGAAATCTAAGCTGCTGCATGAATTAATCTCCCTACCTGCATCTTAATGGCATATTGTCCTCGCTTACCCTTCCTGGTACTCATTACAAACACAGGCTGATATGTGTTCATTCTCCCTGTGTTGCGTGTTACCAGTTTGCTTTGTTTGCCATTTTAGGGGTCGTCTGTCCAATTACAGCTTTACTCTCACTCTAGCCTACTTTCTTTGCAGATGTGGTTTGGCAGTTTCGGACAGCAACCAATCTACAGCAAACGCCTGTTAACTCAGACTCCACTTAAAGTTGTTCAAAGCAAGCCCAGCGCTACAATATGTTCACTCTAACACTCTTTATGGAGACACTCCAAGAGTCCCCCTGGAATCTATCCTCCTTCACTAGATGGAGTAATGTAGTTTATTTAACTACAACTATGTTCTTGGTAATCTCTGACCAGAAGGAATTAAAGAGATACAACATTCACAAAGAAGTTAAAAACAATTATGAGATGAACTGAAAGCTGATTTTGTTTTGGCAACTTCACCGTGTCCATGATCAATCTTCTCTGCCAGGCTGACACCCTCACTATAATCTCTACTCCCTTAGTGTATGCTGCACCTCTATATCATAAGTTTCAACTGAGAGCTCATATTATAAGCGTTTGGGGGTTTTGGGTTTTGTGAGGGGTCTTACTTTGTAAACACAGGCTGACCTCAAACTCAGAATGACCCTCCTGCCTTTGCGTCCTGAGTACCAGGTTTATAGAAATCTGCCACCATACAACTTTTTTTTTTTTCCAAGTTAAGTCTAAATTCATTTTTTTTTCTTCCAGTGCTGGGGATCAAACTCAGGACCTTAAGGTGGCCAGGCAGGCACATATACCACTGAGCTATCTACCCAGTGCCTAGGCACTACCCAGTGCCTAGAACTTTCTTGGTGAACCAAAAAGTACCTAACAACTATGTTATTAAAAAGGCCTTACACTATTAAAGTATAGTCAATTATTATTGACTACTTACCTAATCTAGTTTCCAATAATTTCTTGCTAACCGAATAAAGTTAATTCATTTAACATATTGAATACTATATTTTTAGCATACGTTTTTTTCTGGAAGTAAAAAAGTATGCTCTTCTCTAAAGTGACATATTTTAAAGAAAGCATTGACTTAGAAAAGGTTACCGAAATGAAAATGCTGAATCTGGTTCTGATTGCCAATATATGATTAACAATAAAAACATTAGCTGCTCTAATGCTGAAACAAATGTATTCAATTTCTTCTGTGAAAACTAATATTAGTTAGAATATATTAATTTACATAATAATTCTTGATGTTGGCATAACAATATACCACTTATCACTATTACCCTACAGTTTAATAGCAAAAAAATTATTCACGGATGTGTCATCAAATAGATCTGTCGCCAATATTTGCTAAATTGTCATGATTACTAAAGTCAAAAAATAAAAACCAATGTTTTCAAAATGTTACCTTTAATTCACAGAAAAAAAATTTATAAACCCCCCAATTTTTTAAGTGGCTTCACTATCATAATATTGGATATATGTAGATAAATATGAGCTGAGGGAATACTGAAAAATTAACCACCAAACTGTCAACAGGAAGCTATAAAGTGGCATCATCATTCACTACCACTATGACATACAAAAAATCAAAATCTCTAGATTCAAGGATCCTTGAAAATCTAGTCATTCAACCCCATCTACCAATTGAATCGCCTGAGCAAGAAGACATTAATTTAAAAAGTAAAGACATACTCTGGTTTCTCTTCAGATCGTATAAATCTTTTGCCTTTTAAAAAGTAAAGACAGTACAATTAAATATCTAGTTTAGACTCCATCTTTTCCATCTTCATCCCAATATAAGCACAGACAAGTCAGTTAACAAGTCTTGTCTTAATTTCCTTCTTTATAAAAAGGGAAATAATGCTAGCAATAAACAATCAAGCTCAGAAAGTACTTATGAGAATTAAGTGTATTAGGGCCGGTCAAATAGCTCAGAGGAGTAAAGCACCTGCATGCAGGTGCAGAGGCCGGGTTCAGTCCCTAGGCTGCCGTGCTACCCCTGCCCCTGGGGTGAGCGGTGACAGAGATTGAGACTGACATGGTGGCACTCGCCTACAATCCCAGCTCTAGGAAGGCTGTAAACAGGCGTATCACTATGAGTCTGATCTAGTAGTGAGACCCTGAACACCCTAATAGAACCTTCCGTAAAAAAATTGGAACTAAATAAAAGAAGAAAGAATTAAATGAACAGTGCCTGTTACGTAAGTGCTCTTTACATGCTGACAGAGGTGGCAGTAGTAGCAGTGTTATTGAATAAGACCAAAAGTGTCTTTTTGACCACTGTAAATATCTCCACTGATAAGAGAGCTAACATCTCCTAAAGCAGTCTGTTTCATCCCTTAGAAGATTAACAAAACTTTTTTCTTTAAAAGACCATAATATTGATTTCTGGTTTTGTTTGTACTGGGAGTTGAACTCAAGACATTGCGTTTGCCAGGCAGACACTTAAACCGCTGAGCTATCTCCCTGGCCCCATACTATCCATTTCAATCTATAGCTCTACCCAGAGAAACATTCTGAAAGATAGCCCTCTCAATACACATGCACAGCCATTATACTAGCCATTATACTATATTTTTAACCTTTTCCACCCCAGAGAAAACATCCCAGTTTCATTTATTTCTTCCTGAAGGGGCAGTGAAACCATTCTGACCTTCATCCCCAAAGTGTGTTCCCACTTGTTTTGCTCTCTTTCTTAAACAGTAGTACCCTGAACTGAATGTCCTCCATATTACCTGCACACCAATGAAGCCACAGTACAACTGCCTTAGAGATACAACATTTTAAGAATCTAATGTCATGGGACAGGTGGCCTCATGGATAGAACACAGCTTTTTGACAGCAGAACATAAAAACTGTTGCAAGGCAGACGAGCACAAGGTGAATTTCTCAGCACCTGACACAACATTCTATTAGGGTTCAACTATGAGCTGCTTCATATGCCTATTGGATTAGTGAACCACTTTCATCTAGGAATTCATTAGTACTCAAACTAACATACACACAACATTCAACCTAAATAATAATACCAGAGTAGGGTGAATTGGCTAAAACAATCTTTTTTTTTTTTTTTTTTTTTTTTTTTTGTGGAACCAGGGATTGAACCTAGGCCCTTGCGCTTGCCAGGGAAGTGCTTGGTCCACTGAGCCATCTCCCTGGTCCCTGGCTAAAACAATCTTAACTTTGAACTCACAACATTAGAAATGGCAAACTGATTATTACAGTTCAAAATTTTTGGAGATGAGAAAATAGGTTCAAGAGATACAGGATGGCTTTCCTAAGGTTAGACAGCAACTTAGTGGCGAGGTTTAACTAACCGAAGCTTTGCAAGCCATGAGTGCCTTTCCTTTAATCTGTGCTCTAAGTAAACACATGGAAAACATTTTCACTGAACAAAAATAGTTCATTATTTACAATTTAAGACACTGGACAAAAGGGAAGGGATTGTGCACAAGCTGGAGATGTTCCACATGTTCTCACAGGACAAAAGTTCTGTGTATGGAGAATCTCAAAAGGCTTTTCTTACAAGGCAACTACAGCAGTGTCAAGTCCATTTTCTTTATGATCGCCTCCCTCTCAGTTGTTCCTTCCTTAGCTCAGAGATACCAGTGCACTTAAGAAAATAATTGGCTCTTGTTGCAATTTTACGGCAACTAATGCATATTTGCATGAAAAGAAAGAGCTCAGGCTACACTCCTCACACCTCCCAAATCATAACATTAACAGGTACGAGAGCTCAATTAAGGTCTGTCAAAGCCATTTGTTCCTTAGTAGAAATGCTACTCTTATTAACCATGGAGTCCGTTCACGACCAACCTAGACTAGGGAAAAGAGTGAGAAACAGACTGCTTTACAAGTCACATACAGTGAGCCCTCAGTGCCACTCGGAAACTCAATAATCACTTTACTGAGCCAGTCAGATAGCTCAGCAGATTAAAGTGCCTGCTTAGGCAGAGGCAGGGGCCCAGGGCTTGATCCCCAGCGTGCTGTGCTGGCCCCTGGGGTGTGCTGAGACAGCAATTGAGGTGTGTTTTTTGGTTTTTTTTTTTTTTTTTTTTTTTTGGCTATCTCATGCTCCTTTAAGGGTGAGTCTGGTGTGGCTTGTGGAGCTGAGTATTGAACTGTGGTCCCCTGCACCTCACCCAAGTAGGCACATTAAACAACTGAGTTAACTGGCAAGCCCTCCAAAAACTTGAGAAGGATTTTTTTTTTTTTTTTTTTTTTTTTTTTTTGCAGGCTCAGGCTGCCTTAAGGGCAGGTCTGCTGCGGCATGTGGAGCTAGGAATCCAACTGCAGTCCCCTGAGCCTGAGTTTGCCCAAGAAAACGGAACAAAATGGAAAGGTCAGAGACAGCAATTGAGACTGGGTGTGGGTGCACACCTGTAATCCTAGTGCTTGGGAGGCTGAAAACAGGAGGATCACTAGGAGTCCAATCTATGTCGTGAGACCCTGTAGATCCTGTACTAAAATACATTTTTTTAAAAAAAGACAAAACAGTCACTTTACTTCACTGGATTTTGTCCAGGAGGGCACCCCGTTTCAAGTATTTCACTGAAAGAATATTCAAGTTCTAATAGGTCTAATATGTCAAAGACATATGACAGGTTAAGAAACTTTTGGTAATTAGACAAAAAATAACATCTCTAGCTCTCTGATTCAAATTTTTGTAACTACAAAAAGTCTAAAAGCCTCAGAGGGTATTTCACTTACAAAAGAATTATCTAACCTCCCAACTCACCTATTTATCTATATTTGCATCTCCAGGAAAAGGAAACGAGACACAAAGTATCACCAACTTTAACACAAAGCAACAAGAACTCAAATTTTGCTGGGAGACGCCTCTGACATTTAAAATCTATGTATCTGCATGAAAGCAACTAAAGGTTCATATACAGTAACTGATTCCCATGTCTTCTTTCTTGAAAGTGTGACATTTTCTTTTTCTTTTTTGACTTACAAATACTTTTAAAACACTGCAACTTTTTGTTTTGTTATTAAAGAGAACAGTAGCCAAACTATAAATTACAGAAACAAAAGCAAATAAAATATGACCAAATTACAACAATACACTGGTAAGAACAAAAACCAAGAAGGTATCTGTCATAGAAGCATACCAGGTACAAAGGAAATTAATACACCCAAAAACCAAATATTAAATCCGAGTTGAAAAGAAAAATGTTTCTCAGTTTGTTCATGGATTATACTAGTTTAATTCTACCTAGTTTAGTACTAATGCTAAAAAATTACTAAATAAAAATAATTATTACCTATGTATTGTAATTCTTCTTTCTGTTTTTAAGTAAATTATTTATTCTATTAAACTGATAAAATATATTTGTGATTGAAGCTGGCACAATCCCACTCAGAAGTTTGGAGAATTTGAGAATATTGCATTCAAAATACTCTCAATAAATTATCATTAGGAAGAAATCAGTTAAACTGTAATGAAAACAAAAGTTACAAAGTAATTTCCAATCATTTTATTAAATAAGGTTTTCCATTTTCTAGGGTACCAATGAAATATAAAGAAGATAAATGCAATGCATAAATATTCATTTCTAATTTCAAGTTGATTATAAAATTTTATTAGTAAAGATTTTTAATTTATACTTTGGATTTGAGAATGTGGTTTACACAGAGATATATTATTGAACTCAGTTTGCATCACCTAGAAAAATAATGCTTGGGGGTCATACAAATATACTATCACTAAAATAATACATAGGAGGTTAATATTATTAAAAAAATGTCATCTCACTAAAAGGTGTATTAGCAAAAAGAATAACAGTTTGAAGCTGTCCTTATAAAAGGTTATATTTCTCATGAAAGCCAAGGAAAATGTTTTACTGCAGAGAACAATCAAATAGCAGGTTAATTTGCACACTGAGGTAATGATGGCACATTTGGTAGAGGCATTCAAGAAATATTAGATATGATTGTGGAAGGAACAGAGTAAGGGCTTCCCTAGATGATGCATGTGATTTGATCAGATAATCAGAGATAAATCAGAGACAGCCTTTCAGTCTCATCTGTGAATGAAAGGTGCAAGCACGATGCATTGTGTGGAGGTTGCCTTATGGAGCGCAGCCTTACAAAATAAAGGCAGATCTCAAGAAATAAAACCATCCTGTTTTTTTCCTCCAAAAGCAATTTGCTGCCTATCACACTCATCACCATCCTAGTCCTGCTCATCAAGAAGATGTTGAGATTCAGATCTCATCCTAACCATGAAAAATTCAAATTCAAATTAGTCATATAAACTACTACATGAAATATCATATAGACCTTACATTCTACAATATGTTGCTTAGAAGTATTATCAAAATATGCGCAAAAGAAGTGCAAAGGTCATTATCCCATTAAGCATATTTGGCTATAGTTACATAGCCAAAGCACGAGGAAGAACTACTGCATGAATGAATGCATATAGGGCCCAGGGAGATAGCTCAGTAGAATAAGTGCTTGCCTGACAAGCTCAGGGTCCTGAGTTCAATCCCTCAGGAACTGCAAAAAAAAAAAAAAAAAAAGGATTCATACAAAAAATTTACATCAATCACAATCATCATGGACTTAAAACATACTTGTAAAGTTTTACTTTCATCAGAAAAAAAATTTTTTTTTTTGGCAGAACTGGGGATTGAACTTAGGCCCTTGCGCTTGCCAGGGAAGTGCTTATCCCACTGAGCCATCTCCCCAGCACCATCATCAGAAAATTATTAATGTCTTGTCATCAGTGTCCATTGATTAATGCTAATTGATTTTTACAATAGCTTATTTAAAAAACAAAAAGTCTTCTACATCCAAATGACAGTTGAATCCATCAAGAAAAATAAAATCTGAGTAGAACAGTAATTGGTCAAACTGTTCATGCTATACTAGATTATAGCAGACCTTTTGTTATTAATCAAGTCTCATTTTAAATAATTATCATAAAGCAACTTTATGAGAAATCATATACCATATAACCAAGCTACAAATGGTCATATGGGAGTATTTGCTTATAGAGAGCACATAGAAAAAGTCAACTTATATAAGCATCAACAGTATGAGCCATACACTAGTAGCATATATATGAAAGAAATGAAAACAAAATATTTACAAAAAGAAAAGATATCATAAAACTGAAAAAAATCAGAAGAATGATGGCTGAAAGGGTAATTCTTATGAAGACACAGGAATGCTGCAAATTGTACGTGAATGTCAGCGATGGAGTTTATTAAGAGGTTCATGTAATAGCATTCTGCAAACCCCAGTCACTGGCTCTTACATAGCCTGAAAGATTAAAATAAAAATACACATGCCATATCCCATCTCCTTGAAGACATTCTGTATACACAGTTTTATTACACTGAAAAAAAGACACTAGGGTTTGATTTTCCTTGAACTGTCAAAATATAAATGAAATGCAAGTCTTTGCAGAGATGTAACAAAGTACTGGATTTTTATATTTTTGGCAGGTGCTCAATATGCACCCACATAATCACATGGTAATGACTGGAGTGTGTTAATCAGCATGCATACCTGCTTCTCTCAAGCCCAAGGGGAGAAAGCCAACCATTCCAGAGCACATTAATGTTGTTCTGTTGTTAAAGATTTTGATAATATGCTAGGTGAGAAGAACATGCCAAAAGAATATCTTTAGAAAGGTATATTAACTCATTAAGGAGGACAAAATAATTCTTGTCTCCAGCAATATCAAGATATTTCCAAGAATTATACCAATAATATTTTTCTCAAAGTATTTAAACATAGGGAATATTTTTAAAGTACACTTCTTAAAAACTAACAAAAATGAAACTGCATAATCACAGTACAAAAACTGTAAAGGTGATCCACTGACTGACACTAGACAACATTATGTTTTTAATTCATTACCCACAAGTTTTGCCAAATCCCATGCAATGGAAAATGTTTTACTTTATTTCACATTATAAATAAATGCCAGAAATTACATTTCTGAGATAGTTTTTAAAAGGGACTAGTCCTGGACACTACCACAATTTCAAATAAATAGAAAATGGCAAATTCCCATTGGGCTTCCTACAGAATACTCTTCAGTCACTCAGAAACAAGCAGGGATATTTTCACTTTCAATAGAAGCTAAGTTTGAGCTCCACTTACACTGAACAAATGTAAATCAATGTAGCTTTAACTAAAGTGCTCATGAAGTCTATTCCTTGAACTTTTCTACAGTGCTACCTATGCCAATCAGGATAAAACACGCACATAAACTTGACCTCAGGCATGAGAATTACAAACTAGTTAGGACCAAGAAAGCTATTGGGTTTCACTATACTTTCTAAATTAGTCCCAATAAAAACAAGGCATTTTATTTTATTTGGATGCTGCCTACTGTCATAAATGACTGTCACCAAAAACTGCCAACAATTCAAATTTTAAAACTTTTTGTAAAAGTCACAAGATGAGAAATATAAAAATCTATGCAACATAAAGCGTGCCTGGAGATCAGATCCTCACTAAAAATTCCTGGACTGTGTTATCACAGAAGGCCAACAGGTCCATTCCCAGAAATGATACAAAGTCCCCTCCAGGACTTTTATGACTACAAGTGAACTACATTAAACACTCCGGAGCTGATTAGCAACTCTGCTAGACTGAAAACAAGAGAGGCAGAGAGTAGAAATTGTTTGCAAGCAACAAAGCGTGGTTCCCAATAGTTAATTATTAAATATCTCAGCATGCCTGTTACTATTTTCTTTCATTTACAACAAAGGGCATTACTGGAATCTTTTATGTAGAGTGGAAAAATTATTTTAGAACTTATCTACAAGATTAAATTCATGCAGGGGAATTCAAATAGAACTCTAAATTCTAGATTTCATAGTACAATACTATTCTTACTTCTACTTAATTAGACTAGCAGTTAAGTGCCTAATATATAAAATACCATTTTATTTTATTGTTTTTGTTTATTAATTTATTTATTTGATACACAGTCTCACTATGCAATTCAGATGCATAGTGATCCTCCTGTCTCAGCCTCCCCAGCACTAGGATTATAAGCGTGTGCCTGGTTTCCAGGCAGGCATTGCACACCCAGGGTTCTAGGGTCTGCTTGGCATGTGTTACCAGGAATTGAACTCAAGCCTTGCACTTTCCAGGCAGGCATTTAGATAATTGGGCTATTTCTCCAGCCCACCATTTTATTTTAAATGTGTAACAATATAAGCATGTATGAAGTACACACATTCATGTGTGCATAAGGTCCACATGCAATCTTTTCACACATGTATATTTCGCATGTGTCTGCTGATGTCTTACCCACAGCTTCCTGGCCTACCCAGAAGTCAGTTGATTCTGTCCCTTGCCAAGAGCCACTATTTGGCCACAAGAGTATCTACCCTCCCATCATTTCTCTGTGTCTCAACTAACTCTTCTTCATTCTTGGGTTTCTGCCCATATGATTGTTACTCACTCAACCTATCTGCTCCACCTTCCATGTAAATTTTGTCTTCTGCAGACCCTCCGGGAACTCTTAACTGCTCTCTCTTCCCTGTCCCATCAAACTGTCATAGCACTACTACAATGGTTTCTTAATGGTTTGCTACCATGTCTGATTTTATACCCCACAAGCCAATTCTACACAGCAAGCAATGTGATGTTTTAAAAACATGCAGGGAGGGGCCAGCGAGATAGCTCAGAAGTCTAGGTGCCTGCTTAGGCAAGTGCAGGCACCGGGCTTCAATAGCCAGCGCTACTTGCCAAGCTAGCCCGCCCCCAGGTTTGCTGAGCCAGTGAATAAGCACCAGCACCAGGTGCAGACCTCTAATACCAGTGCTGATCTGAGCTGCATAGCGAGACCCTTTACCAAATACATTTAAAAAATCAAACATAGAAGGGCTGATATATACACATATTTATGAGTGTGTGTATATATGTACATTTACAGTTTAAAATTTTATTATAACAAAAATATCCCCCTTAAATCCCATAATTCTTTCCACTTGCTGGAGCAGTTCTATATGTTGTCTTAAGTGAGTGTCTTTTCTTTTTTCTTTTTTTTTGTTTTTTTGTCTTTTTGAGACAGGGTCTCACTGTGCAGTTCAGGCTGGCCTTGAGCTCACTTTGTAGCTCAGGCTGGTCTCAAACTCACAACAATCCTCCTGTCTCAGCCTCCCGAGTGCTGGGATTACAGGCCTGCACCACCACGCCCGGCAAGTGAGTGTCTTTTCAAGGTCCAGTCAAAAATATGGTGAAGACAGCTGTCATGTGCCATCCAACACGACATTTCCACTTTATTCACCAGATCTGACACCATGAGACAGTTTCAAATCAAATTAGTAGGGAAGTTTCAATAATTAATAAATTGCATATTCTTTTCTTTAGTGGTTATTTGTGCAACATGCAGACATGATATTCTATTTACAAACACCATTAGAACAGATCCCTCTATTCACTGAATTAAGAGAATGTAGTTGTAAATCTACCTTAACTATTTTGAATATATAGATACAAAGTGGTCATTCGTTTACCTTTTTTTTAGTTTTGCCAATTAAATATTATAGTATGTGAATCCAGGAAAATATTCTAAAATAGTCCAGTAGTCTGTAATAGTATTGGGTTTTCCGTATGTCTGGCAATGTCAGAGGCTGACTTGAGTCTTTTACAGCTCAGCATAATAATATGGCTTTACTTCTTATACTTCGTTTTTATACTTTCCTGCTGGACGGTTAAGACCAAGATAAAGCAAGACTCATGTATCAATAATTGTAGCTTTTGTATCTGATTAAGGTCACTCAAATCCCCTCAAGATTTATCCTGAGACCCTGTACTGCAGTAGATCCTTCGTCTGTGTCAGCCATGTGGATGAGTCACAGCCACTGCATGACCAATTTGCTCTCTGTGAAAGCAAATTTTTTTGGCAGAACCAGGGTTTGTACTCAGGCCCTTCTGCTTACCAGTGAAGCACTTATTCCACTGAGCCATCTTACAGGCCCCTGAAAGGTAAATATTTTAAATTAATTCAGAATGGATAAAAAAGATTTTTATACAATGGAGTATTATTAAAGAAAAATCTGAGGCCTTATATGTAAGTGGATACAACTACAGGCTATATTTGTAAGTGAAATAAATCAGACCCACATGTGTAAATAACATATTGTCTCCTACTGTAAGAACCTGAAAGACATAACAGATATAGTAAAATGGAGAGAACTGAAGATAAGGATTAAACAATGAAGAAGAAGGAAAGGAGAAAAGATAGGAAAAAATGAAGGGGGGGAAAACATGCAAGTATATATACAGCAAGGCTGAGAGGACTATACTAATAATTTTGATGATTTTTTTTGAAAAAAGCAATTAATGTTTAGAACTTTCACTTTAACTCTGTATACTGATATCTGTGATCCACTCAACTACATTGAGGACAGCAGTGTGTAATACAAAAAACGTGGATGAATACCTCTCATCTCAGTCTTCTAAATGTGTACCATTTCTAATGTCTTATCAATTATTATTACACTCTTTAAATTTTTTTTAAAAACAAGAAAAATTAAGGTTTACCAAAGCAAGTGTTAATATTCAATTATTTGTCCAATCTTGCATAGCTATATCTGTTCATTTGAGCAACAGATTTGATGATAAAACTAAGTAATATAACAAACATTGTTAATTTGCTTTCCTTATTCTATAAATCTGTAACATTTGTATCATGGTATGTTACCCTATTTCTATCTTTGTATCTGTTATGTGTTTTTGCTTTTGTTTTTTGTTTTGTTTTTTATTCATTTTAATAAAAAAAATCAATAAAATAGTTTCAAAACAGGTTAATAGGACAGTTACAATAATTAATACATTGCATATTGCTTTCTTCATAGTAGTTATTCAGAGGACAAGATGCAGACATGATATCTTGTCTAAACAATATTAGCACAAACCTTTAGTCTCACTGAACTAAGAGAAAGTAGCTGTATATCTATCCTATTTTGTTTATACATATATTTTTTTCACTATACAGTGGTCCTTTGTTTATTTCCCACTGTTTTGTTTTGTTTTGTTAGAGATGGGTGTTCCATTGCTATTAGAGAAGCTATATTTGGAGAAGTCTTAAAGGACCTTTTTGTGCTTGAAGTCAGTTCAAATATTGTAGATACTTGAATTCAGTAAATAACCCAATATAGGCCAATAGTCCTTAACAGTAGTGGGTTATCAGCAGAACTGGCAATTGTCAGAAGTTGGCTTGAGCCTTTTATGGCTCCACATATTAATATGGCTTTAATTTTATACCACATGGTTATACTTCTCTGCCGGTTAAAGCAAGACCTATATAACTAAAAATGTGGCTTTTATATCTGATAAATTCAATCAAATCCTGAAATCTTGTACAGTACTCTGTAGATCTTTTGTCACTGTCAGCCATCTGGATGAGTTACAGCCATGGCTTGACCAATTTGCTCTCTGTGAAAGTCTGAGAGAATTTTTTCTCTCTAAGTAATTAACCTTAGGCACATTATACATTTGTGATCACTTTCCTCTGGGGCCACATAATCTCTTTGATCAGAAAATTTGAGACACCATTGAGTTATAGGGTGTCACAGCACATTTCTCTTAGGTCCTGAGTCCTCACTTGCCTTGAAGGGCTAGGGCCAAAATACTGGCTATCCTTGTAGTCCCTATTTTTTCTCTAAAAAATGCTCAACATCATTAGCCATTTGTGAAATGTAAATTAAAACACTGAAATACCATCTTACCCCAGAAAGAATGACTATCATAAAGAAAGCAACCAACAAAAATGTTGGAAAGGCTTGGTGGGAAAAAAGGAACCCTGCTCTACTTCTTGTGGGAATGCAGACTCATGCAGCCATTATGGAAATCAGTGTAGAGACTCCTCAAAAAACCTAGGATTGGAAATCCCATTCAATCCAGCTATACCCCTACTGGGAATTTTCCCGAAAGAACTGAAAACATCATATCATAGTGATATATGTGCACCTATGTTTATAACAGCACATTTTTGATAGCCAAATTTTGGAAAAAAACAAAATGCCCATCACCTGAAGAATGAATGAAAAAGATGTGGCATTTTTATACAATAGAGTATTACTCAGCTATAAAGAAAAATAAACTTGAAGCGTTCATAGATAAGTGCATACAACTTGAAGATATGCTCACAAGTGGAATAATCCAGACCTACATATGTAAATATTACATAGTCTCCCTTGTGTAAAAACTCAAAAGAAGAAATAAAAATTGAAAGGTATAACGCAGTTAAATGAAAAGCGAGAACTTAGAGATTACACAACAAAGACAGAGAAAGGAGAAAAATTAGGAAATATGGCAGGATCAAAATCATACATTTATATAAACAAAATGGTTAAGGCAATGGTCCTAAGAATCTCCATCAGGCTTTTGAAACTAGCAGTTAATGGGTAGAATTCTCACAATGACTAAGTCTATATGCTGATATCTGTGAACTAACCAACTACACTGAAGATAGCAATGTGTAATGTTAAAACCATGTTTGAAATATCTATCATTTATGGTCTTCTAAATGTGTACTTCTTCTAATGGTGTATCAATTATTGCTATACTCTCTTTAAAGTAAATGTTTGTAAGCAGAAAAGGTAATAACAATAGACAAGAAAAAAATGTTATAGGATTGTCCTGCTACAATGTTGTATATGGTTTGATTTCTAAATTTCTGTGTAAAAATGTGTAATTGGTTTTTTTTACATTGTATAGGGATTTAAAACTTAGAACATCCATAGTTGTTGGAAAATAGCAGCACATGTTATGTCTAAGGCATTTGATATTCAGACAGATAGTGATGTTAAGTTCAACTGCCTCTGTTATAGGGTAATAATATCATTAAGCTTCTTTTCTGGATGCTTTTACTGTTCAAAATAAAATAAATTCAGAACATAAAGCAGCCAAAACAATACAAGTAAAGGCACTCATTTCAAAAGAAAACTTCCAGGGGCCAGGGAGATAGCTCAGCAAATAAGTGCTTGCCTGGCAAGCACAAGGGCCTGAGTTTAATCCCCAGTTCTACAAAAAAAGAAAAGAAAGAACTTTCACAACTGCTTCTGACAGTGGCATGGATAGTGGGATACATGTATTCAAAGCAAAACAGAGTGTTCTCAGGGAGACCAATGGTAATCTTTCTTTTACTATAAAATTTTTCAGTTAAATATTCACTATATTTTTATCACTCTTCTTAAATCAAACAATGTGACTCTCTCACTTAAGGTCTTTCAGTAGCTTTCTTTTGCAGTTGAAATAAAGATCAGGCAACACACTAGAGCCTACCAGAACCATCCTATCTGTCATCTGTCTACTTCATTGATTTTATCTCTTTATCTCTGTCTCTCTCAACCAAAGGCTTTTGTATTTATTAAACACTCTGGATGAGGTGTCCTCATACAGTTCATTAATGAGGCTCAACCGTACTTTTCATATGTAAAACTTCAGCAGAAAAGCCACATATACGATATTATACATAGATCACTAAACATTACCACAAAAATGTTCAACTATGCTTATAACATTACAAAGACCGATATGCTATGAAGTATCATTCATGACAAAATTATACTAATGTATTGCCACTTAGTTTTTGTTTTGTTTTTTTGTTTCTTTGGAAGAACTGGGGATTGAACTCAGACCCTTGTGCTTGCCAGTGAAGCAATTATTCTACTGAGCTGTCTCCCCAGCCCCCAACTAGTCAGTTATAATGAGAACAAAAGTGTATTTCCAGGCAATGTTCCACTGATGCCTGGATGAAAATAGTAATGACTATACACAAACAGGGAAGGAGAATTCTTATGTTTACTAACTGTTCAACTATGAAATGTATGGCATGGATGTTGCAATTCTCAGAGCACATTGTATTTAAAACTGAACATTTTGGGGTCTATAATATAAATAATTGTAGTCAAACGTCAGCCTAAAAATGTTTACTTCATATAGGTTATTTTAATTTATGTCTCTAAAATTTGAATTGTTTGTTTTAATAGTAGAAATTGAACTCAAGACCTTGTACTTGCCAGACAGGTGCTGTGCTACTGAGCTATATCATCAGCCTCTAAAAATTGTATTATCCTATGCTTATGCCCATGTTAAATTCTTTTTCTTGTTTAGAACTGTGTGCTGTCATATTTTGTTGAAGTGCCCTCTCAAAATAATCATAATTTTGACATTTAAAGATTTTTTTCTAATCAGGAAGTGGGGATTAGCAGAACTCTTGCCTTGTCCTCACTCTCTCTTAGAGTAAAGCTTCTCTGTGGTCTTGATATTTCAAAGTAAAACATTTCCTGAACCCGGGAGATAAGAAACTTTTAGGGCTCATTTCTAACTGTTCCAGAATGAAACCCATCACAGGAACTTAACTACAACAGAAAATGAACAGTGCTGATAAAATTTTTGTTGTAATTATAAATTTTTCTTTTAATTTATATTTCTTCACAGTTACTACATGGGACTTAATTATAGTAAGTAAAGATAGGAACCTTTAAGGGCAACTACAAGTTTCAAATCATTTCATAAACATTCTTTTGGATTTTAAAGTTAAAAGACATAAAATGTTAGTTGCATTTCATACTAGTCACAGTTCCACGTCTCCAAAGCACACATACAAACTCTGTCTCTTTCCGGCTTTCTGTCTCTGTCTGTCTGTCTATTTTTCCGTCTCTCCTCTCTCTCTCTCTCTCTCTCTCTCTCTCTCTCTCTCTCTCTCTCTCTCTCTCTCTCTCTCTGTCTAGGCTTTCAAGTCTGCTCAGAAACCTAAAATCTTTCTATTGTTTTCTTTCCAATAAAGAAAAACTGATGCTATGATACTTATTGTATAAGTCAGTACAAGTCTGATGTTAGTCAAAAACCTAACACATTTTTAATCGATCTAGTAAAAAGGGAACACAAGGGAATTTACAAATGAAGTTGCTGTTTTTCACTTGGTAGATCAGTTTATTACACCATACTAGTACACATCTGGAAAATACTATAGAGTGTGAGTTAAAAACAAAATATTTTGGTCCAGACATTTAGAATACACAAAGACTTCAGTGGAAAGCAAGGCTTGGTTTTAAAAGAAGGTGGAAATTTGAAAACATTGTTAGCAGTAGGATTACGTTTCATATTAATATTTATAATTTTAAAATAGTTCATACTATAAGTGTCATTTAATTAATATGAATTTAATATAATTTATTAGCATTTATTTTGTGACAATTTAGACAGAAAACTTTTGTGTCTAGAAGTTATTTAGACATAAAATAATTCACCAAAGCAACCGGGAACTTTCCAAAAAATAAAAAAGTTTTACTAGGAAAAATTCATAAAATTTTCCCTAAAGAAATAAAATTTATACTGAAAATTTCTGCCTCCATTTATATTTTCTAGTGTGGTTATTTTCATTTGTCCACAACTATATTTGGCATAAGAGCCAACATGTGTTAAAACCATCCCTTCTATCCATCTCTTTTTCCTCTTTATTCATCCACAATGCTATCGTCTTTTTTTTTTTTTCTTCTGAATTTGGTACAGGGTCTCACTGCACAGCTCAGATTGATAGTGATCCTCCTATCTCAGCCTCTTCTGCACTAGGATTACAGGTGTGTGCCACCACGCCTGGCTTCAGTGGCCACTGCACGTCAGGGCCACCGTGGCATGCAGTACTGGAGATCAGACTCCAGTCCTTGCACTCACCAGGCAGGCACTTAGACCACCAAGCCGTCTCTCCTGCCCATTATCTGGATTCTGAAACAAAAGCTCCAGTGGGTGTTCCTCCTCTCACGGTTGTCACCTATCAATCAGAATTATCTCTATAAGTGTTTGTCACCCTTCAAAGCCTCTTTTCATTGCATTGAGATCAAATCTCAGTTCCATAAAGTGTCTCCAAGGTTGATTGATAGCCCCTACCTATTTCACCAACCATATCTGATACTTCATTGTTTCCTGACTTACCATACTCCAATTATGAAAAGTATTGTTCCCTAAATTAAGTTATATTTTTCTCACCTCAAATATTTCATACATGCTCTTTTCCAAGTTTTTTCCAGGTAGTTTTATACTATCTGGCTAGTCTCTACATCCTTGGCTCACAAGAGGCATTCCTAACCATCTATTCTAAATTTTGTCCCATTATGTTCTCAGATAACATTATTCTCTTCCTTCATGGCATTTAATTATATATTAAACTATATATACAATTTAATTGAATGTTTATTTGCATCTGTATTTATGTAATATCCATCTTCTCTCCTGGACTATAAAACCTAGGAAGATTTATCATGTCTGTTTTGTTCACCACAACACAGCCAGCACCTATAGAATGATTTACACACACAAGGCTCAATAAATATTTAATAAGATATAAATCAAAGGTAACCCCATTATCCTGTCAAGACAGGCAATGGCAGGGACGAGGTACCTATATCACTCAGAGTACTGCGAAAATAATAATGAACAACTTAAATTCAGTCAGAAAAACAGAATTTATTTTTGTCTTATTATATCTATTCCTTCTCACTACTTGAGAAAAATAAATCTTACAAAGATCTATTTGGACAGTGTAGCTCCCCTTCAAAGCTAAAACTAGCCAAAAACTGTTTATTTTCCAGTCCTGTGCTCATCACCGGCTGATCCAGAGCACAGGCTGCATCTCCAAAACCATTTGAAGAAGAACAGTGTGTGCCACCATAAGTTACTGAGTCCAGTCTCTGCGATAGGAAGCATGCAGCAAGAATTGAAGTATGTGCTCTTAGTACTACAAGCAATTCAAACATTATTTTATTGAGAAATAAAAGTTTATTCTTGTTCACTAGCTAACTTCTTACTAACTTTGGCTAACCAAATGCAAGACAGCGTTAAGAGCCAAAATTAAAATATTGGCTTCTTTCAGATGCTAAAAAAAAATTAAAAAATTTGGCTTAAAGTAATGTTAAAAAAGTAACAGAAACTGTGGCTTTTATATTGAAGATTAGAGATGAAATTAAACCTGTGCAGGCTGGCTAATACAGTATATGCATTTGATGTGTTACTTCTACTTTTAGAAAAATCTGTAGTTCAATTGAATGATACCTAGTAGTTTGGCATATCCCTCCAAAATCAATATATAAATGCATAAGTGAGAACAAATTTATTACAAACCAAGAATGACTATCAAAAATTAAAAATAATAAACATTTACATTTCCTTATGAAAGACATTGTCATTATATTACCTCATTCACACAGACCTATTTGCTTAATTCACTTTTTCACCATTAATATACGACCACACTATATTTGATCATACCTATTTTGTAGTGTTACCAAATCCATCATTTGTAATAAGATAACCAAACACCTCCTCATTAAAAAAAAAAAAATCAGGTCTCAAGGCCCGGCCAGGTAGCTCAGCAGATTAAAGCTCCTGCTTAGGCAGACACAGGGGCCCGGGATTTGGTCACTGGCCTGCTGCATGCTGAGACTTGAATGAGACTAGTTGTGGTGAAGTGCACCTGTAATCCCAGTGCTTGGGAGGCTGAAAACAGGAAGGATCACTACAAGTCCGGTCTGTGCAGTGAGACCCTGTACTAAATATACACAAAAAAGTAAGCAAAGAAAATAAGTCTCTTTTTTTGACAAGTTGATCTAATAATGGTCACAAACTATATAACAAACCATTTTCCAGATTAGATAGATATAGATAGATAGATAGATGATAGATAGATAGATAGATAGATAGATAGATAGATGATAGATAGATAGATAGATAGATAGATAGATAGATAGATATAATAATGGTATTATATACACACACAGTGTGATTTCTCAGTTCATGAGCACTTATGCTGGCAAACAACTTGGTTTTTCAACAAGGACTTGGCAAAAAAAATTTTTTTTTTGTTTGCTAACTCAGTATCAAGCAACAAACATGGCCATGGCCGTCTTTCCCACACAAACACACATGTGGCCATCTTTTCCAAATGAAAGGGGCCAGCAAGATAGCTCAGCAGACTAAGCCCTTGGGCAACTGAGTCTGGGCATGGTGGCACACTCCTGTCATCTCAGTGCTTGGGAGGCTGAAAACAGGAGGATCACTTCAAGGCTGAGCTGCATAGTGAGACCTTGTACCAAATACACTTAAAAAAAAAAAAAAGAAAAGAAGAAGAAACATATTAAGTTCATGAACTAAGCCATACACATATCCTGGTGATTGCCTCATGAAATGAACAAAACTAGCTCTAGCATCCTATAGTTTGAGCCTTTCCCTAAAACTCCCGAATATATACCAACAGACACACTTAGTAGCAATAATTAATTTCTACCAGCTCACCATTCTTTGCTGAGATGACAGAACACTGTCCCAGTCAGCATCTTGTTGAACGGTACTGACGAGTGTCGGTAGCTCCTCAGAGTGAGGTTTGTTGTGCATTATGGGGTGCAGAGGCAAATGGGACGCCACATGTTGATCACTGCCCTCTTCCTTCTCCCTTGAGGTCAAATCCTGGGTCATGGCTTCCTCTCCATCAGCTGTACAGGCAAATGGAGAGGTGGCTTGCTTGGAAGACATTCTTCTGCAGACAAAGGAAAATATCATGGACTGAAAAGAGCCGGCATCAAAGAAAGAAGGCATTCCTTGAATTTGACTAATTCAGGGAAAAAAAGGAAGTAATTGAATTCTAGGTATTGCTATTGTTTAGACTACTGACAAACAACTCTTGGTTTGTCTATCACACTTTCCCTCTGTGCTTTAATTCAGCAAACTTCTTTCCAGTAGTTGTTGTATATTTTGTCTCTTATCCAATCTACAAATGACATTCTTATAAAATATTTTATGTTGTACAGAAGACACGACACATATTTTCTCCTAATTTTTCCAAATATATTATGACCTTCTTATGAGTAATTAGGTGACAACTAGCAATGAAAACAACAAATGAATTAATCAGCAAATGAATCAGTTTTCAGAATGATCTAGAGAGCAAACATACCCCCTTTTTAGATACAGAAACAAAAGAAGGCTATGAAGATAGAGTAAATGATCCATGATAAAATCCTAAACAAATGTGATCCTTACTTCTTAGTTTACAACTTGTGTTATGGCCTATCACTGCTTAGTGCCTATCTAAAGCTTTTTGACAAACCTTTAAGAAGTGTTGATTATTGTAACAACTTTATGTGATGTATTGACCAAGAGACTATTAATGTCTTAAGACTAATGTCCATGACTATTAATACTCTTAAGACAGTTTTGTAGCATTTGAATTGAGTATCTAAACTAACCATAAATCTATTTCATTAGAAAGTGCATACATGCTTCAAAGCATTTACTATGAAAAATGTTAAAATGCTTATTATGCATAATATTTTCAGTCTCTAAAAAACAATATTGAACATTCATTTATCCACAAATGAGCACTGACTATATTGCAGTAACACGGTCTCTATTCTGCATTTTCACATGCAATCAGAACTTCAAAACTTTTAGAATATACCTATATCAAGATGAATTTCTTAGCAAAATGAGTAGTAATAAAACCACTAAAAGTTTTTAATGTAAGCAAAGAAATGATTTTTCTAAAACTTCATGTTGTTTTCAGCTTTTTGTATCTCTAGCTCTAAAATTGCTGTGTAATGAAAGGAATAAAATCTCCACCTTAATTGCTCTTTAACATTAATTGATTTCATACCATTTTTTTAAAAAATGCACAAATCAGTTAACATAGGAAACCACATGAGCATTTTTCAAATTAGCAAATCATTAACTTGCTAGTACTGTTTCTACAGACAAATAAATACTGATTAAAGGGTCTAGAAATCTGAGATTAACAGTTAAATTTACAAATCTGTCACATGCTTTCATGAATATTGCAGTGAAGGAAATATCAAGTGCAAAGAAAAATAATTAAGTTAATTCCAATTTAAACAGTAGTTTTTATGTAGCAGCCCATGTTTCACATAGGATTTAACAGCTAATGCTAAATTTCTCACAATTAATGAGGGGGCTCAGATTTAGTATCCTACAGTGAAAAAAATTAATATAAGATCAGCTAATCTAATTATGCATAGTTCTAAATAAAAGTGTTGCAGGCTTTTGAAGTGCTTTGAAACATTAAAATGCTGATACCTACTTATAATAATCATTGTCTAAATAATAAGAATGTATTCTCTTAAACTTGATGCAAGAAAATAAAGTGGGCTAAGCGTACAGAAGAATGCCTATGGTTTTTTTAAGAGAAAAAAATTAAATGTGCTAAAGAGTTCTACATCAAAGAACCAGGTAAATATATTGTTGAGCAACTTGTATCACTTCTAACCAATAGACAGTAGTATCTTGAAAATGATAGCCAAAGGGTGTTCCTTAGTATACAAAAATTACTATTGAGCATACATTGCTGGGCCCATGAATATTATAGTGAAACCATGACAATTACTATTTTGCAAGTTTTTCAAGAGCTTGTCACAAACCATAATAGTACATTCTGGGTTTAGATAGTGACAGACATCAATAATCTAATCATTTACATTAAAAAGAAAAAAATTCCATGTACACATGACAATAGTACCTTAGCCTAGATAGTCACATACACTAATCAGCTAAAAAACAAATCTTTTACCCCTGTTTCTTAAAACAGTTAAATACAACTGAAATCATAATTCAAAACTCAGAGTGACATTCACTGCCCCAACAAGCCTCCTTTTACAATGAAATGAATTGTCTCCTTCCAATAGCAATATCTGTAATTGTTGCTTTAGTATAAATTAATCATGGCACAAAATCCAAAAGGAAAACAGTGTCTTAAGAATAATTTCAACTATAAATTGCAGCAGTGAACAATAGTGCACAATCCTAATCTAAAAAAAAAAACTGTACAGCTGTAAAAATAGACTAAATCTGTTCAAAGCTATGAGTTGAGTTTAAAGGCTGGTTTCTTATAGTGTTTTCTTAAGGAAGACTGGGTCCTCAGTCTTAATCACCCAATAAATTATTTCCTGCAATTACATTAAATAGAAAATTATCTTCAAATGGAGAGTGTTAATTGAAAATCAAAATTCAGAGGGAAGTTTAGAAATTACACGCTGAATACAATTAGTGAGGAAAGGCTTCACCTCTACTTCATCAACAGTCTTCGTGGTTCCTCCAGTGACCATTCAGGAAAGCGATCTATTTATAGCCTCACACAGTTTGTCTTCTATTTTGCGCCTACAAATACAAATGTGTATCAAGGTTGCAAATAAAAGATAGGCTGCCAAAAAAAAAGCAATATTAAATCTGACTGTTCACTCTCAGTTCACACCATTGTTTGGAGAAAAATAAAAGAAAGGGGGAGCAGGGCAGCAGCAGTTTACAGCCGGGGAGACACACTCAACTTCAAACTCCTTCCCTTTAGCAAAGACGTTAACATTTTAATCCATTAATACCTTTCTATGTCACATTTTACTTAATTCTGTATGTTCATTATGGTTCTTAAACATGACATTAGTAGAGAAAAAGATGATTTTTGCTTTTTAGCAAGGCTTTTCCTGAAAAATTTCCTTTGGACAAAATTATTGAGGTTTTTTGGGTTGAATTTTATTGTTGTCTTTGCTATTGTTGCTTTTGTTTTGCCCTAAAAGATGATTTTGGGCATCTTAAAGCAAATTATATTCAAATTATTTGTAATGCAGAGCTGATTCATTAAACCTTAGATTTAGTGATTATTTGATTTACTGAGTTTTACACAATTACTTATTAAATAGTCCTCAACTTACTGATTGCATCCTCATTCATTTAGTTGAACTTTGCATCTTAACCTTGTACTAGACCAACTAAACTTTATTTAGAAACTGAGAAGACACTTGACATTTCTTGATAGCATTAGCTGACCACTACACCGTAATAGTCCTCCTTCAAAAATTCAAAACTCAAATATACTTGTTTAATGAGCATTTTTAAACATCATATGAAATCTTTACACTTAATTTGAATCCTCATATTAGCAATTTTCCTTTAGAAAAATTTCCATCCTCCCATGTACACATGAGAATCATACCTTACCCTAACTACTGCCACGTACAGCTAATCAGCAAAAATAAAACAAAAATCCTGTGAAAATGGTCAATTTCATGTGACTTTACTTTGTTTTATTTGTGCACTATTATAACTTTAAAATCAGTCAAATGAATTGTTTTTTTTAATTTGTATTAAAAAAAAATATCTTCCTAGTTATACCCCTTGAAAACAGGGGTTTATAATGGAAGTGCTGACACAACCCTAACTAAAGCAGCGCAAATGTTGCCGCTATAATACACAAAATCAAGTTCTATTATTCTAAACTATCCTCGCTCATGGGATTTTTCTTTACTGTGCTCCCAGCCAAACTGCTGAAGCATGAAAAATTTAAATGCAATCAAATGCGCCCAATTCTACTTTACTAGAACAAGTGTCTACAGTGGTACAATCTTAAAAGGAGATGCAACAGATTTGTTTGGTGTTTTTTTTAACTGTTTATTTATAATACAGTGCATTGGAGATAAAATAAAAGAGGAAATTACACTCACATGGTACCAGTGTATTGACTACACAGAGTACATTATAATCAGAGAGAAAAACTACATTGTCAACTTATCACATTGGTTAAACAAAATGGTTTTCTGGGGCATAGCTATTATCAAGTAAAACCTCCAAAGAGAATTAAATATCTCTGGGACACATAAAACTAAATTCCCTTCATATGTTCCCCGAGTTTGAAATATCTTTGCCCGAGAGATCAAGAGAATTCCCAAGATGCCAGGCGATTGAGAAGAACTTCAGGCTGATGACTCTGGGGCATGAGATTGCTGGACATAAAAACTTTAGTAATTGATAATGTATTATCATTACTGAAGTCAATAAGGCCTCTAAAAAGATGAGAATTATTCCACTCCAACATCTATTATAAAATCTAAATGTTTAGGCCATTAAAAACTAACTCAGGTAGTAAATTTATTTTCTGTTCTTAAACAATAAATAAAAAGTAGTTGGCCTAATACCATAAAATGATAAGGATGCCAGAAATCTATACAGAAAACCCTCTACTTCTAGAAATTATAGTCTTGGACCTTTCTGATTTAATGTTATTATTTTTAAGAGAGTTATTTCCACATGCTTAAATATTAAGATTATTTATAAACAACTTTAAACTCTTAAACTTTCCCATAAGGCATTATGACACAAAATTACACTTTCTTCTTATTGATTGGAAAGAATCCTTCTATGAAAGATATTTGAGACTGTCCAAAAGAACCACTGAGTTCACTGAAACAATAGTTTAAACATTATTTTTAAAATACTTTTATTGTTTGTATAAGTGCTATCAAATCATATCCATTTTTTAAGTATGTTACATTTTTGAGCAAAAATCTTGCTTATAATGTGAAGCAACACTGCAACATTTGGTTCACTTATAGAAAAAATAAAAAGTTCAGGCCAACATTCACATTTATTTTTGCAGCTCAGCCCCAGGCAACGAAGATAGACTTATTTCAGTCAGATAATTCACTCTTAATTTAGTGCTGCACTTGATCTGATTCTGAGAAATAAACAACTAATTTTCCAAATATATAACACAGTGCCTCTCATTTTAAAAGCGTGAGTAACTGATATGCTCAGCTGCCAAAATGCACAATACCCAAGAACAATGACAAAGGATGCCAGTCCATCCAGCCTGGGGCAACAGAGGACTCCAAACTCTCTTCCTGTACCTCTAATTCCCACTTTTAGGAATCCTGGGAGTGGGCTGCAAGGAGGACCCTACATTTAGATACTAAACAAAGACATTCCTTTTAACCTTTTCTTGCTTCTTCCCATGAAAAGCAAGGGTTGATACTGATTTTTATATATAGTTTTAAGCACCATTATCAAATCCTCTTCTCTACTCCACCACCAAATATCCCTGGGCTTTTGCCAGATTTTTCTTTCTTTTCCATGTGTTTAATAGTCAATTGAGAAAATTAAGGGGGAAAAATACAAGTTTTCTGAGCTGTTGGAGTCATAAACCTGTCTCAGAGTTTGTAATAGTTTTTGAACATACATTGAACAGCATGTACTGAACAAAAAGACTGTAGATATAAATATAGATACAAATATATATAGATAGACAGATATTTCAATAATTTGAGTTACCTGTCAAATGAGATAAAGCAAATTAAACACACATAAAGTCATTAAAGTATATCTATTAAAGACCTTAACTGTGGCCGTGACTCACCCACATGGATGACACAGACAAAGGAACTACAGAATAATGTACAGGACTACAAGATAAACCCTGAGAAGACTTCAATGACCACATAGGAAATATAAAGTTCTTGTGTTGGTATATAAGTTTGGATCTACCTAGGTCTTAACCATCCAGCAGAAAAGTATAAAAGTATAAAAATGAAGTATACATCGTGAGCCCATAATATTAAGCTGAGCTGTAAATGGATATGGTAAACAATTTCTTTGAATAACTCCCTATGGTTGCAGAATGCTGGACTGTGTTGGATTGTGGTGTCAAGTTCAAGCACCTAAGGTAGTTGAATGTCAATGGAGTGCCCACTTTTGACAGGTGTAGACAAAGGAAGGGTTGTAGAAAGAAAAAAAATCATGATGTGTGTGTATAGACAGTACAGTTGGGATAGATAACGCTGTGCTTCTACATAATTCTATGAGAGGCAAGATCTGCACTAATGGTGGTTGGACAGGATATTATGTCGGCTTTTAGTGCTATGGTCATCCACTAGGTAAATAATTATTGAATTTTTGATATAATTCAGCTGTAAAAAAAAAGATAAGTAAGCAACTACACTCTTAATTCACTGATAAGCGATATCTGCTAAAATAATACCTGTAAATAAAATATCATGTATGCACCTTGTACAATACCAAAACGTTATGAAAACAGTTTTCAATGTATTAATTCATTGACTCTGTATGGTTAAGGTGTCTTGAAACTGTCTTATTGACATTTGTAGTTTAATAAAATAAAAATAAATGGAAAAAAAGACCAAAAATAAATAAATAAATAAAATAAAATAAAGAGCTTAACTGAATGGATCTTTTTTTTTTTTTTTTTTTTTTTTTTTTTTCCAGAACCAGGGATTGAACTCAGGCCCTTGCACTTGCCAGGGAAGTGCTTACTCCACTGAGCCATCTCCCCAGCTGAGATCTTTATTTTTCTAAGGTATTTAATTTTGCACACTAAAGCACCAAAATTGCCTCCAAAGGCCTCCTAAGGTTCTTTCTAAACAAGAGCTACCTGGAACAGATTCTTCTCAAGTCATCAAAGTTTGTATTTCTAGAGTTTATATTTAGCTGACAATATTGCTGTCACTTTATATAGCTTAAGACTGTTCTTTGGACTACAGCTCATATGTCTCGGAATGCTTTGACTCATGAATTGTTTCTCCTGATAATGTTACATCACGTAACCACCTCTGTCTAAGTGTTTAGTATCTGCTAGCAGAGACAGGCAACCAAGCGAATGACTGGCATGCTGATTGACTGCCTATGGAAAACTTATAATTACTACATTTGTCCTTGAGTATCCAATTGCTCCCCAAGATCAGAACAACTTGACTTCATGTAACCTGCATACTTTTGCTTGATAGAAATAATACTGAGTTTTCTCACAGTTTATCTGCAGTAGCCTGTTGGAATATCTGCTTTAGAAAGCCAGAACCAGAATATATTAATAAAATCAGCAATTTAACAATAAGAACAAAACCAAACAATGACTATTATAAGAATACACTAACATAAAGGACTTCACCCAAGCTCAATGACTTTACAGCTCAACTGAAAGTTCTCTGTGTAACTTGAGTGAAAGAAAACTAATAGCATAATGCATTTACCCTTGAATTTATCTTTATATGTTCCCTTTGAATCTCCTCTTCACATGAAATGAGAACCATAATTTTAAAGTGAATAACAGAGATATCTTTGTCAACCTGAAACTTATACCAAAGGCACCATTATATCTAATTTTTAATAATAATCATAAATCAAATAGTTTCTCAGAGAAGAAACATAGGAAGCTGTCTCTGCATACTTTCCCATTTTATTTTTGTCTTTTTGTTTAATATTACCAGAAAAAAATCAAAATTTATGCTATAAAAACCGCTTCAAAATCTTGAAGATTATAGATGTTACCACTGATGTCTAAGTTGTCCAACAGCTAAAGATAGCTACCTCACACTTACCCTCTATTGTGTAATGACACAAAGGATGGATTTCAGGTTCCTATCAAAGAAAGACAAGAAGGGGAAGAAAAGGAGGAAGGGAGTGTGGAAAGGGAGAGGACAAAGATGAGAAGAAGGAGAAAAGATGAGGGAAGCAGAGGAAGGAAACCACCGTGGCTTTGCAGTTCATTTCCAGTTTGTCTACTTAATAAAAACCTCATTGCACAGCCCTTAAAACCATTTCCATCAAGCAAAGTATTTCTGATTCAGCAGAGGTTACACAAGAACCAAAGCAGTTAAATATAGGTGCCAAGCAGCATTGCCAGGAGCTCTTAGTACTGTGAGTTAGTGTTACCTGACAGCTTAGTGAATATAAAATTACTTGTTTCTCCAATTGAAGACAATCAAATTGTCACCTTCCATTGTAATAATGCACAACTAGTGATCAGCAAAGTGCAAACATAATTACCATGAAGAAAACAAAAAATCAAATCTAAATCTCTCTACAGAGTAAACACATCTATCTAGCTTCCCCCAAAAAGGAGTGCATTTTAATACTGAGTGCTGTGATGCAATCTTTGCGGTATTTAACAATAAGATTTATGCATCTCACATCGAACAAAAAGGAAAAGCAAGAAAGGGTAATTTACGAAAAATGAATACACATCGATAAAAGCACTACGTCTACACATAGTACAAAGGCTTGCTAAACACCAAATGTATACCAGCAGCGACATGACCATTATAAAAGTTTCCCTCCAGAGATTTCTTTCTAGTTTAGAAATCTTTCTGCAAGTTAAAAGGGATAGGTGGAACTCAATTTCAAAAGCTTAAAAAAAAAAAAAAGAAGAAGAAGAAGAAACACGGAAGGAGGCAGAAGCAGAAGGATCACACGTCCCAGCCCAGCCCGGACAACTTTTTGACTTAGCAAGACACTGTCTCAAAATTTAAAAAATAAATAAATAGATCTCAGAATGTAGCTCAACGCAAAGGTGCTGGGTTCAATTCGGGAGAGCGGGGGGGGGGCACTTATGCCTTGTCTTTGACTCCTAATCTGGCTTTTATTTTTGATTTTGAACCTTTACTTCCCATGCATAGCTTGCTATGCAAGTTTTTAAAATATCAGCAAGGCTAAGATACATATCCAGGACCATTTAAAGGCATGAGGCATTTGGAATTCTTGTCCAAGTTTGATGGCTCAAGTTCAGATCTAAATAATCCAAAATCTAGCTAGCATCATCTGCTGAAAAATTGACAAACTCTGAAGCTTCCAAAGGTCTAAATAAAAATGAAAACCATCAATACTATGCCCCAAATTAAATACATTTTAGAAGCTCTCTTAGAAAAATAATTTTGTTTCTTATCTAACTCTAAATGGAACACATTCAAATTTACATTATATCTTCCAGTGTGGCAAAAACTTTCTCCCATTCTTAAAATACTTCTTATTTGTGCAATTTTTCTTTCCTTCATTTTATCAGAATGGTATACCATCTGGCTAGTGCCTGATATTCCATACCCACCACCTGACTAGTTCAGTTGGGAAAGGAGGAGCACTGCACCAAGTTGTAAAGAGAATGAATTAGTGAGCATTAACAGCACAGGATTCTGAATTTGAATCTTACAATACAAATTTGGACATTGATAATCTCACATCTCATTCCTTAGAATGATGCTTTCATCATATGCAAATCTAAACCGACAATCCTTCATTGCCTTCCTCTGTCCATTCCTCTCTATTTTGTTAGAGAATGGAGACAGAGAGAGAGAGAGAGAGAGAGAGAGAGAGAGAGAGAGAGAGAGAGAGAGAGAGAGAGAGAGAGAGAGACAGGGAGACAGAAAGAGACTGAGACAGAGACAGAGAAAAGAAAGACAGATAGAGACAGAGACAGAGACTAGGCAGGCTTGATGGCTAAACCAGAAATGAAACAAAGATAGGTAAAAAGAGAAGAAAGTGAAAGTCTGAACTCTAGTTGAAAACTTTATTGTAATTTGAGATAAATTTCACATCATCAAAAAGTACTTTTGAATGTCACTACAAGACATCTTTGTAGAAAAACATCTTTTTCCTTGATCTTAAAATTTGAAGTGATACAATGAACTCTTTTCCCCAAGAGATCCTACTTATAAGCCTATGTGATAAAAGCCTCCCAGCAAATGGGATGTAATCAGTACTTTTTTAGGTTCAATCATGAGTAATTTAAGCCATTCCTAAAATTATACTCTTGCAAAGTATTTCTTACAATATAGTATTAATAAAAAGTATCACTCAAGGGAAGAAAAGAAACCTTGTTTTAATTAATGTCTTACATGAACATCATCACAAGCTTATGGTAAATGGGAGAAAAAGATGAATCATTTAAAGATTTTGTCTGATTTTTTAAAATAATGTCTTATTCTGCATGATGCATAAGGATAGGGGCCATGTGTCTTGTTCATTGCCCACTAACACCTATAATTACTAATATTAGAAAGCTGAAAGGTAAAGCAGAGTGTAGAGATGACCAAATAGTTTTATTTAATTAAAGTGAATAATCACAGCAAATATCACTCACCTATATGTCATTCTTTCTCTGTATTCATTTTATGAAACACCTCAGTGCTTAACATCTAAATTCTATCTATATCCCCAAAACTCTCTCTCTCACCTTCCTGATATATAAGAATTCTCAAATGAATGAACTGCAATTACATCAAGATGTCCTCAACAATTTTGTATCAAACAAACTTAAAATGAGACCCATCATTTTCCTCACTATCATTTCAGAATCATCCAGTTCCAGAACATGACTGTTATATCCATCTCTATTCTATCCTTATTCCTTACTCTTGTCATTAAGCTTCACCAACTCTTCCCTGATGATGATTCCAATGATCATACTTCTTACCATACTCACAATCACCTGACTTAATACAGCTCACACCTAAGGTTCCCAGGATCCACTTCTACCGTCTTGTATCACATAGGACAGCTGGAATGGCAGTAAGAGTCTGAGACTGGCTTCACCCTTTCTCCATTGACTGAGACTACACAGCTGGCAAAAGAAGTCTGAGGTCTGCCCCTACCCCCATTACTTCCTCCCTCCCCTGGAAGAACTCAGGGCCTAGAGACTTGTGGAACACTAGCCACCCAATAGGAGCCTGGCTAAGGTGCACATGGTTGACAGGTGAAACTAAAGGCATAGAAAAATCGCATAAAACAGTAACAACACCAAGCAATAGGCAGTAAGTTAAGAAAACCAGAGTTGAGCTTAGGGACAAAGACACAAAGAATAGAAATGAGCAGATAAGGCCCCTCCCTTCTCTTGTTTTGTATTTTCTTTTTTGTTGTGTTCTTTTTTTCTTTTTCTTTTCTAAACAACTGTGGGAAACTTCACCCACAGAAAACTAATCCCAAATCCAGAAACAAAGATCAGACCAAAGCCGGGCAAAAATCTACCTGCAATCCCGGCAAGAGTACACATTTCTGGAATCCAACTTGGACCTATCACAACTATAGATATTGGAAGAGTTTTCCCTACTTTCCTTTTTCTCTGTCTGATTGATTTCCTTCTTGGTATTTGGCCCATATTAGCATTTTGTTTTGGTTTTTGTTTGCTCTTAATTTTTTTTTTTTTTTTACTTTTGGCTGTTTTCTCTTTCTTTCTTCTTTTCTCTCTGTTCAGCTTTGTCCTGTTTTATTTTTCTCTATATATTTTGTTGGTTTCTTTTTATGTAAGAGGATATTTTGCTTACTGGTTTGGGTTTGTTTTTTCTTTTTCTGTTTCTTTTCTGCCTTCTTTCCTCTCTCATTCATAGTTTAGATATCTTTTCTTCTTCTTTTACTCTACTCATCTTCTTTCCATCTTTAGTTAACTATCTCACTGGATTTTATGACAATTTCATTTCAGTAAACATTTTCTCTTTTCTTTCTGGTTTGCTTTAAAGCTCTCAGGCTTTCTCCTCCAATCCTTTCCTCCTGTGCTCTTCAATTCCCCATAACCTGTATAATCATCCTCTAACGTTGATCCTACTATAATTGATCTCACCACCCTAGTCCCATCTGCTTGAATGACCCCTAAACAAGTTAAAAGTATACTATTAACTTGTCATTGCATACAAGTTCCTGGTATAAGCTGGATAATATTATATTTCTACGAACCTTCCCATTATGGTTATAAATATCAGGCTAACAGTTATGGCAGTTTATCAGTAGCCAGGCTGTACTTCAGTCTATTCTTATTGCCAACTGAACTACTTTTAATAGGATGTCATACATGCTATAACCAATTTGTCCCTCCTGTATGACAACTCTGTGATTTCAAGGAGTCAAAACATCGTCATACCCTAGTACAAAAGGAATGGGCCCTAAGTCAAATGGATAGTGACACCTCCGTCTTACCACAATGGGATGGTAGTTCTTGGGATAGAAATAAAGACTAAGAACTGCTTCTATCTAGAAAACACTTGAAGGAATAGATACATCCTAGGAAAGCCTCAACACCATTAATAAGGCTATTTAATATATGACATCTACAAGCATCAGTACAGAGAACAAGCTAAAATAGAAAATGACAATACAAAAAAGTAAAATACAGTCCAAAATATCCATCTCATCCAGGAAAAGTCCAGAGAACAAACAAATAGAAGAAATCATAAGACAATAAATGGAACTCTCTGAATAAGACCAACAGAACTTAAAACAAATAAATAAATAGACCATTAAAAAATAAATCTCTAAGCACCAGGGAGATAGCTCAGTAAACTAAACATCTGCTGAGGCAACAGCAGGGACCAGGATTTGATCCACAGCACCACAGTCTGTGCCACCTCTAGGCACACTGACTCAGCCACCAAGACCAGGAGTGTTAGTGCATGCCTGTAATCCCGGTGCTAGGGAGGCTGAAAACAGGAAGACGACTACAAGTCTGAGCTACAAAGTGAGACCCTGTACCAAATACATAAAAATAAATAAAGAAATCTCTTAACATGCAAAAAGAAATGGCTACCAAAAGCAAACAAACAAAAAAAAAGACATCAAAGCAGATGCAGATAAACAAACAGAGGAGCTCAAGAAAATGATAGAAACTATAAAGGCCAAATATAGACAAGGAATAGAATCAATGGAAGAGATTCAAACAGAAATCCTGAAGATTGGGCTGGCCAAACAGCTCAGCAGATTAAAGCGACTGCATAGGCAGATGCAAGGGACTTGGAGTTTGATCACCCAGTGTGCTGTTCCAGTCCTACCTCCAGGACATGCTGAGGCAGTGACTGAGACTAGGTATGGTGGCACATGCCTGTAATCCCAGCACTTGGGAGGCTATAGACAGGAGGGTCACTATGAGTCCAATCTATGCACTGAGACCCTGTAGATCCTATCCTAAATACAGAAGAAGAAGAAGAAGAAGAAGAAGAAGAAGAGGAAGAAGAAGAAGAAGGAGGAGGAGGAGGAAGAAGAAGAGGAAGAGGAGGAAGAGGAAGAGGAAGAGGAAGAGAGGAGGAGAGGGGAGGAAGAGAAAGAAGAGACAGAGAGAGAGAAAGAAAGAAAGAAAGAAAGAAAGAAAGAAAGAAAGAAAGAAAGAAAGAAAGATTAAAAACTCTACTCAATGTATACACA
>PVKA01000650.1:113728-186796 GCA_004027165.1 Ctenomys sociabilis | reverse complement strand
TTTGAAACTGTCTGATTGACATTTGTATTTCAATAAAATAAAAATAAATGGAAAAAAAAATAGGATAAGTAAACAGCTGTACTCTTAATTCACTGATAAGAGATATCTGCTAAAATAATATCTGTAAATATAATATCATGTATGCACCTTGTACAATACCAAAACATTATGAAAACAGTTTGCAATGTATTAATTTATCAAATCTGTATTGTTAAGGTGTCTTAAAACTGTCTGATTGACATTTGTAGTTCAATAAAATAAAAAAAAAATAAAAAAAAAATACATATTGTATAAAAGTAATTGTTCAAAAGGGAAAAGGAATTAGGATGAGTAAGAGGGGAAAGGACAGTAAGGAAAAGGGGAAAATCATTTCAGTTATACTATTATTACCTCTTAGTCCATGAAAACGGAAGGTTTGTGTTAATATTGATTGGAAAAATTTTTATGCGCATATCTTGTGCCCTGAGCAACTACTTTAGAGATAACAAGTAATGTATTGAGTATTGTTATTCTAATATTTTGTTATGAAATTTTATTTAACTTTCATCATAAAGTAATAAAAAGAAATAATGACATGTATACATAGCTCTCTATAAATGAATGTTTTAATTATATCGAGTCAATAGGTTTAATAGTCAAGATAATTTCAAAGTAATAATGAACATTATTTGGATCACAAGTGAATTGTCTGTGATTTTTAACACATGCAAATACCCCATGGAGGGAAGAAAGCATGGTAGATATTAGAGATTAGGGTCAGTGTGAGTAGATCAGAGAGCATGTGCAAAATTGGATATGAATACTTTTGTGTTGTTAGATATTTGCCACCTTTCACAATATCTGTAGCAAGGAAATCCGATGTGCGATGGCAGTGACATGGTGCACAAAGAAATAGCAGATATGGCTTCTGAAATGGATGAATCCGTTCAAATTTTCATAAAGCATGAATTTTCCCAGTGATACCACATAGTGAATCAAATTTTTAAAAAGCTCATTTAAATTGATATAGACAAATGACGAAACAGTTCCCCAATGAAACTGAATTCTTAAATCATAGACTATGGGCAGTACTAAGATATATTTTATGGGTGAGGAAGCCGATGCTCAGAGAGATTTCCAAGGGTGCAAATGCAGAAAGTGGCCAGCCTCCTGGTACTATGGTCCTTGTACTCAGTTCCCTACAAGCTCTGTTGTTGAGGAACACCAATTCAACACAGCAGGCATAACTAGGTCATTTGTCTTACACACCATGACCTTTTATTGGCAAATAAGAGCTCTAAGGAGAAATTCAAACAGAATTATTAAAATCCATATTTGTCCTTCTGCCAACCCCATCTCCCCACCTCAACCTCTGGGATCAAGAAAGAAAATTTTATTGAGTATGTCTCTCATTTATTCTACATTTCTTTGCGATAACAAAAATCCATTTCCCACTAAATTAAAATTGCTTTTTCATCCTAACAAACACTATACCCTTGGTACATAGTAGAATAAAAATAAATTGATTTTTAAGTATTCACTGGAAAAAAAAACAATAAGAAGCATAAAAATCATGGTGCCATTGTGTGCCTTTTGAACAGTTTAGCAATGAAAATGGATTTCTGTTCTGGAGACAGCAATTCTGTCTCTCTGATGGCAACATTTCTGAGCAGTTCAGTAACTTCAGTGAAAACTTCAATCTCCAAGATATTTTGTATGTACATTTTTATGTGCTTCCCAGAAGAGAATTCCCATGCATAGGGTATTTCCACTGGAAGGGAAACCAGATCCATGTATGTATGATGTATATATTTGCATTCATGATGCTAAACAATTGGGTTGAGTTGTTGCTAAAATGAAGGGATAATCAATAAAATATCATTATATCCATTTTAAAAATCCACTTTTGAGAGGTCTCAACAACCTGTGTATCCCCATAAAGTTTCATGGAATCACTGATAAAGGGGTCTGAGGACCTGGCACTCAATTTTGTACTCCTAACACCAGGTGATAGTTTTACTCAATGCTCCATGGATTAATGTTGCCACTAGCCTACCTGAACTTCAGGAGATAAGATTCTGCATCGATTAATCTGTCCTTTACAATTAGGCTACAGAATACCTTAAAAATCACATATTTCCCCTTTATGTGTTGCTTTGTTATCCATAGAATTAATATCTTTACCTCTAAACATAAATGCAAGTAAATGAATGAACAAACAAACAAATGAATGTAGAGACCAGCTTAGATGATAGAATCAGACACACTAGATGTTAATACAAAAACTCAGTGCCAATGTATTGTGTGCCAAGAGTTTTCATCACTTATCCAAGCATACAGGGGTTAACGTTTAGAAATATTGCACAAATACATCTTTAAATTATGTTTAGAACTTCTTTGGGGACATGCTATAAGCAGTGTGAAGTACAATGAAATTTCATTTCATGAAAAGAAACAGACTAACTCAAGAATATGTAAAATTCAGTCTTAAATTTTGCATGGAATAAATTTATTTAATTGTTTGTTTGTTTGTTTTTGCAGGACTGAGGATTGAACTCAGGACCCTGCTCTTGCCAGCAAGTAAGTGCTTATTCTACTGAGCTATGTCCCTGGCCCTCAACATTAAATGTATAATAAAAGAATTCAAGAAAGATTTTAAGAATAATGGAAAAGCTTACATGTGCAGAGACCAAGATGTTCACAGTATATTATGGAAAATATAGTTTTCATATGTCTTGGGAAAGGAAAGGCAACGCTATGAGTGGTGGTGGGCTTCTAGGAAACCCCCAAATATGAGTCTCTGTTCTTAGACTTGCAGAATAAAAAGCCTGCATGTGTGGCTTCTCCCAGATGGAATCCCTATAAGTGGGAATGCTGAGCCACGGATGTCAATTTAAAAGATTTGTGTCCTGCATCTTTGCCCTTTGCTCTCACTAATGTCAGGTATCATCTCTAGGTCTGAGTTTGCAGTCCTGGAAAGACACACTCATCTTTCACCAGCCATCATTTTCAATCCCCCATTCAATTTTTATTACACTACTGATGCAAGTGCTTCTACCAAGAAGTGCCTTTACCTAGTTCACCTTGAACTATACTTCATGAAATGCAGAACTGAGAATGGAATCTTTCAGAAGTTTAGGAAAATGTTGCAATTTTGCATAAAATTAATTTTTCAATTGTTCTGAGTATTAAAATGTCCCAGTTTATTTAATGTCTCACTAAGAACAACTTCAGGACACTTATAATCAAAACATATGAATAAGAGAACTCTTAACTGCTGACTGATCACAATTTTTTAAAGAAAATTTCTTCCTGCTTTTAAAGAACTAGGAGGTTGATGAAAGTCCTGGGTAAAGGACTGTGGATATACACACGGAACCTGCCTGTGTCATCAAAAGACAGGCCATTAATGACAGCACATGGGGCCAGAGACTGCTTGCTTGACACCTGTCTCCCTCAGGCTCTGTCTTCCTTCCCTGCCTACTACAGCCTCCAGAGAGCACAGATAGTAGAGAATGACTTCCCAGCCTTAACTGGATTCTCTGTCATCAGTCAAAGTGAAGTGTGGGCACATCTTTTACTGCTCAATACACGAGCCTGCATTGCCTCATGCATTCAAGTCCCAACACCAACACCAACAATTACCCAGACATCCTGTGATCACTGCTCACTTTTCTAGGTTCCCCAGTTCTATGTCCCCTGTCTGTTAAATATTAGATACTGAAGTCTGAAAAACTGGATCTCAAGAGCTATGGAAGGTTCTGATTTGTAACAGATTTCAGTTACATCACATTGTCAGGGGGAAATGTGTCCGTTTAGCTTTCCTAAGATTGAAGAAAGACCCCATTGTCTGACTAGGGCAACAGTAATGGCAAGAAGGAAGCCACTACCTCTAACATAATTAAGAGTAACCTGTTCATGGCCTAACATACCCTTTCCTCATTAGTTACATGTCCTGGTCAGTTGAAGGCTATTTTGCTTCTTATGATAGCCTCTTTTCCATCCTTGTATGGGTCAGCACTGAAGAACACATTGGCTGAACACCAAAATTCTAATTTGTAATGCTAATCATAGTCCCAGCAAATAACATAGCTTAAAATGTCATTGCTATAAAAACAAACAAACAAAATGACCCATGCCAAGAAATACAAGAACGCCAGCCCAGAGCACACCACCTTATAGATAGAAGCACCACGGTCTTAAGGTTGAAGCTAAGACACTGATGTGCTAAGACAATGATATCCAGTTATAGCCCAGGAAGATATCTGAACCATCAGCTAGAGAGAAAACAGCCAACTGTGTCCCATGGACCAAAAATCCCATCACACTCTTTCATAAGGCCTACAAGCTAGGCATAGGATATATACTTTAAAAAGATTGCAAACAATTAATACACAAATATTGAAGCATCTTAGCTTGGATAATTATACTGCTGATTCCGCTTGTCTATAGGAAGAAGCAGGGCTGGGGAGATAGCTCAGTAGAATAAGCACTTGCCTGGTGAGCACGGCATCCTAAGTTTAATCCCCAGTGCTGCAAAAGTTAAAAAAAAGGAATAGTTCACACTTAAATTTCTTTTTTATTCTTAATTTTTGACCAATTTTGCATGTTTATGTCTGGTAATCTGAACAACTGATTTGAAGACGACAATATGCATTACCACAGCCACTGCTAAATTCCTATCATTTTGTTTAGCGAAATCCTGTATCATTTCTAATCAGTTGTCTTGTTTTGTTTTACTATTTTCTGCTCTCTTTAAAAAATATTGCAGCATCCTGGGTATGGTTTCTCTAACTTTGCTATCTACAATCATGTCTAAGGGATCTCATTTAGTCTTAAAGTTGAATGGATCATTTGTAAACTGGTAGCTATCTGCATCTTTCCTGCATTACAGAACAGCATAGCACAGTGATCCCCAGGTTTTAGGTGGCAGGGACAGGTCCTAGGAAAGCAGTTTTTTCTTAGATGGTGGGGAAAGGAGTAACAGAGGCATAAGATTCTCTGACGAGCATGGAGCCTCTGTTCTTGGCATGTACAGTTCACAGCAGAGCTAACACTACCAAAAGGATTTAACATCTCTGCTGATCCAGGAGGCAGAGTGCAGGAAATGATACAGCAATGAGGAGCAGCCATAAATACAGGAGCTTTCCGCTTCCACCTGGTGTGGAGTCTGTCTGTAGCCTGGAAGCTGTGGACTCCTGGTATCTAATTCTTACTTGACATATTTTTGATATAGTTGTTTCACAAATACTCTATCAAAAGCTGCTTCTCTTCCCCCCAAGCAGATATGTCTCTCCTTTAACTTTGTGTGTTCAGAAAATGCTTCTGCCATTTCCCTCAACAGCCAATGAGCCTTGCAGAATTTTCTTCTGTGTATTCCCGATACAGAGTCAACCAGCAAATTCCACCCCATCCAACTTCTCATTTTCCCAGTCAGGTTGCTTTGCACTACCTGCATTGCCCCTCCCGCCGAAGCCACCACTGTCTCTTGCCTGGGTCTCTAGACCAGCGCTTGAGTTGTCTCCTTGCCTCTACTTTTACCCCCAGAGTCTGCACTCATTCAAAGTGCTCTCAGTAAAATGTAAATGAGGCCATGTCGTTGCCTCCCTCACAACCTTCCCACTACATCTGCAAAATGTAGAACAAAATTAAACTTCCTTCTACAGCCTACATGGTGTCACACGAATTGGTCCCTACTCAGATACTCTGGCTTCCACTGTTCCCCTCCCCAGCCTTGCCTCCACCCTAGCATACTCTCTCATTCCCTGGTGTCTTCTTTTGCCTCAGTTACTTTCATGACTGCTTCCCCTCCCGCCCCGTGCTCAGACGCCACATGCCACCACACTCTCCCCATCCTATCACAGCAGTTCAGCAATTGCCATTGTTACATATTCATTCACTAGTGACCTAATACCTGTTTTGTGCACTAGAATGAAAGTGCCCTGAGAACAGGAAATTTGATTCCTTAATTTTTCACTCTAAAAATATCCACAGATGTTCAACAATATTCCAACCAAAGAAAAACAAAACAAAGACAGAAGAAAAGAAGGAAAAGAGAAAGGATATGGAAGGAGCCAGCAAACCAGCAGGAATGAGTTTATCAGATTGGGTTTGCCCATGGGTGCCTGCTCATTACTAAATCTTCAGTATTGCCTCCTCCCTTCAGCCTTCCGTGAACATCAAACCAGAAGCCATGTTGCTTTTTCCTGCCATTCTTTGTCCTAGCCAGAGTGTAGTGTTCTTAGAGCACACATCACTCTAAGTGATCTGTCAGTTGTTTTCTTACTAGTGTAAAAGTTCCATGAACTTGTTTGCTTCTCATGGTGTTGACTGTCCCCAGCATCTAGTCAGAGCTGCACACAAGTGGATACTCATAAATACACACAGTGGACATGAATGAATCAGTCACAGGAGAAGTGGCATCCTCCCAATAGATGGTACCAGCAGGAATAGAGCATGTGCAAATGTGGACACACCACAGACACACAAACACACACAGGAAAGGAGGTCTGAACAGAAGGCGCCCTCCCCCTCCCCTGCGGAGCTGCTGAGTCGACACTTTTAACCCTGTGAGATGCCCAGAAACCCACCATCTGTCGGTTTCACCTAGATCATCTACCTTATCTTGCTCCTGGAGTGCAGGCCTGAGCACTGAGCGGGCCGGCAGCTGCTTCAGCAGAAGCCCAGATGGTGTTTGAGGATGCATGTGGAATCGGAAATGAGTCCTGGCTGCAGCTCATCTCTGTTACCTGCTTTGATCCCAACTGCTTCTGATAGATTTCCAGAATGAGTACTCCTGGAGCCTTGTGTAGGAGACAGTTTTGGAAGTTATGTGATTGTTTTGAAAAGCACTGTGCTGTCAGTCCAGCTACTTTTGTATTTGCATAAAGGATGTGGCTAAGCAAATGAGGTCATGAAAAGACAAGACAAAGGTAATCATTATAATACGGCTACAGGAGAACTGAAAATACCCTGTCTTGGCCATTTTTATATCTGGTACCTAGCATAGGGCAGGGCTGCTGGCTACAGCTGTTCAGGAGACACGGACATGGAGCATAGCTGCCATCCTTGCCTATGTGGTTAACAGGCCCTGGCAGTATGCTGTTCACTACCTCAAGACCCTACACTGTGGTCCAGATTCACAGCACCTGGGTACATCAAGGCACTTGAAGATCTTCAGAATGAAGGAGGGAAAATGAAGGGGAGGAAGCTCAGGTTCTACCTAGAAACCAACTGCGTTGGCCCCTAGGCAGATGGATTGAGCCTGAGGAAGCCACATAGTTTATGGAGAAAGAACGAAAGATTTGGAGTCAGTAGCCCTGAAACACTATTGACAACATTTATCATAGACCCTTCCCTATATTATTAATTTTATTAAATAAATTCTCCTAAAGGTAGAAAGGTGTGATGCCTTGTATTATGAGTGAATTGCATTTATGTATTGATTGACTGATTGATTGATTGATTGAACCCTTTTAGATTGTGTCCAGGGTGCAATTTGAGAAGCTCTATCAAGAGTGCAGGTACTCATGAAGCTTCTGTCTGGCTCGTCTAACCCTTCTCTTGTCTTGCTTTGATTTTCTCCTTATTAGTGGCCCAGGGGGTCATCTTGAAATACAAACAAGGAGCCATAGCCTTCTGCTCTTTCCTATCTCTCCAGAATGGGAAACAGTCATAGCACCACTTAAACAGCCTGGATTGCTGCCTTTCAATGAATTTCCTGCCTCCTCCCTCTGCACGACTTCTAATTTGTAGCCTCTTTGTACCTAGTGCCTTTGCCCATTCTACTTCCTTCACTCCCCCACTTCATGCAGGTTTCTGTTTGAAAGCTGCCTCTTCCAAGAAGCCCTCCTTGGCTGTCCCATCTAAAACATTAGCCATGAGCATCTGTAGAATCTTCAAGGATGACAATGGATTTATATCTTTCTCTTTCTATACTGAGCACTTAGGGAAGTGTGCCTGGTACACAAGTGACTTTCAATATATATCAAAGGGATGAATGAAAGAATGAATTCTTGAATATAGAAGCTATAAAAAATAGATCCAAAGTAGATCCACAATTATCACGTGAAAATTATCCTATGACTATAAGGCCATTCCTTTACTGGCTGCTACTTTACTAAACTATGCTTCAAAAATACCAAGGGATGTATCTGGGGAGTAGTCTCCAGAAGAAATGACTTCATCAAAATAGCATTTGAAAAACAAAAGTGCTGCAGAGATATGTGCCTTTCCGAAAAGCTAAGTGCATGCAAGAAGCACCAGTGTGCTCTGTGTGGACATTGTGTTCTCCTTATTTCAAAATTAAATGTGGGTGCTCCAGTCACTGCCCATAAAATCAGCTGGCTCAGTCTTGCTGGGGTTGAAAGTCTTCCTGTCCAGGGTGTACAGGCACTGTTCTTGCTATAATTTCCTACAATTCAGATTTCTGGTGTTTTCTAACACAAACAGGCTTCTCTTCAGCAGTGGAGAAACTGAGCACACACAGCTCATAGTCATAGGCTAATTTTCACATGATTTTGTGTGGATCTAGTTTGCTATTTTTGATAGCTTCTTATATTCAAGAATTCCTTCTTTCATTCATCCCATAATATATATTGAAAGTCACTTGTGTACCAGGTACACAAAGATCATGGAAGAGGAAGGTTTCCTTCTAAATGTATGTTAGCATGAAGAAATTTTAGAAAATATATTTGCGTTAGAAAATGAACATGTTAATACTGAAAATAGAAAAAAAAAACTTCGTTGAACACTTAGTATGGACAGGCATGTACTTCATGTTTGATTAAACCTCTCAAATATAATGTTGTTTGTCCTTCCATATAAAACTCTTGGAAGGGTTGCTCTCTGCTGTTCTAATTTCACAAGAATTGGCTTCTGGTTCCCTCCGCCTTCTGCCCTGTTCCTTTGGGCTCACACCAGCCTGCGTCCACCTCTCCAGTACTCCTGATGTGCTTCAGTCTTGGGGCATTTGCACTTGCTGGGCCCTGCTCTTTTCCTAGAGCTCCTAATAGTGTGTAGCTTTGGGCCTTGGCCACAGACTCAGTGAGGCCCCTCTAAGCACCAGTTCACAGTCTCACAGACTGTTCTGCTATCTTCTTCTCCTCTTTATTTTAGCCATTCTATTTGCTACAGTCTAACAGTCTTTACACTTTTCATTCATTTATTTAATCTGTCTTTCCTCCACTAGGACCCCAGGGTGTAGACTCAGAAACTTAAATTGCTTTGCTTGTGGTGACTTCTTTCATATCTGTGAGTCCACATGCTATAGTGGATTGCTAACTGGTGGTCAACTTGTTGCATCCAGATGAATTAAACTAGCATGGTTCTGAGAGCAGGAGGCCCACCTGAGGACTGTTGCCAGCAAAACTGGACAAGCTGCCAAAACATCGTTAGGGATGCTGTTTGCAGAAGTTCTTGGAGCTGTTGGACGCTGTTTGTTCTCTTGAGCTGTTTGATGGAGAACCGTGTCATTCTGGCTTTCTCAATAAACTTTGGAGAAGCTGGGGTCCTCATCTTGAGCATTGCTTCCTGGCTCTGGAGGGGAAGATGGCACGCTGCTCAACCTCATGAAGAAGGCTGTCGCATTGGCTTTCATTCTGGGAACGTGGCTCTCCTCATCACTGGAGGAACTTAGGACATCACAGCTACTGAGGACTGGTACTTTTGGCGGAGCTCTGGTGCTGACCTTGAGCACTGCATCTCGGTTCCAGTTCAGATGCCTCAGCCTGGTAGCACAGATCCTTCACCCCATTGGCATGGACTTTCTAGCTTCCACCACTGAATTTTGTGCCTTTCCAGTGCAGATTTGTGAAGCAGACTTGCATAAAATTTGATTGTGGGCTCTAGGCCTCCAGCTGGACTTGTGGGAAGCATTGTTTTGGGTTCTAGGATTTTGGCTGGACTCATGCAGGATATTAGGACCTAGACACTCAGCTGGAGTCTTTAGTGTTTATGTGTGTGGACAGATTTCCTGCATTTCTTGTATATGATTCTTGGGTGATTCATTATAAGACAGTATACATTATAGAATGTGTCCTGCATTATATTGTTCCCTTTACAAAAACTCCAGATCAGGACACATGCACATGTTAAATGAAATAATTTATTCAATGCTTTTGAAAGTCATATAAAATACTACTGTGACTCTCATTTTACCAATGAGGAAAATTAGACACAGAAGGAACAACTTGTCCAGGGTACAAAAAATGACCAATTTTTGTTTTCACAGATCTTCTCTGTCTCTGTCTCTGTCTCTGTCTCTGTCTCTGTCTCTGTCTCTGTCTCTGTCTCTGTCTCTGTCTGTCTGTGTGTCTGTCTGTCTGTCTCTCTCTCTCTCTCTCTCTCTCTCTCTCTCTCTCTCTCTCTCTCTCTCTGTGTGTGTGTGTGTGTGTCTGACAGGGCCACTGTGTAATTCATGCTTGCTTAAGGTCACTTTGTGGCTGAGGCTGACCTCAAGCTCAAGCTCATCCAGCCAGTGATATACCTCCTGCTTCAGCCTCCTGAGTGCTGGAGTTAGACACATGTGCGGCTACACATGGCTGTTAATTGTCACTTATCTCTTAGCTTCCCATAGATTTAAATCCTAAGTGAGCCACTTTTAGGATAAAAATAAAAATTTACTAAAGGAAAGAAATGCAGGTATGGTGGAGATTGCTTCTCCACAGACAGAGAAGCCAGCTACTCCACAGATTCACACTGCATAAAGGCTTTACCTTGATGGGGTCTCTTCAGACTTTCATTATGTCTTACTTCCTTAATGCGTAAGGGAGGATTCTGGCTGGTTCCTTTGAATAAGCCTTTCTTTGTGTTCTGCCTTGTCTCTCAAAAGTGCAGCAGTCCTCTTGTGCTTTACCTAGTGACCATTTCCAAGTCCCTTAGCACCCTACTGCAGCTACACACCTGTGCTCCAGTGCTGGCCCATGTGCTTAAATCTGTCTCTTCTGCATGTTTGCAGTTGGCCTTCAACACATGCCTTAATGTACTTAAAGCCTCCTTACCTTCTGACCTCGTTCTTATCATCAGTGTCTAGATCTCAAGAGTTTTATGACTGTGTGACATAGGTCTTGATCAGTCACTTGCTTCTTTCTTTCCAGATCTGGAAGAAATGTTACTTGCTTGCTTCATGCTTCGGTTTTCTCACGTGTAATGGATGATGATGTGAATCTCTATTTTGAGTTTGTTGCAGAATTTCAGTGAAATAATGTTTTGGAAGTGTTCAGCCCAGCAACTAATGCATAATGAACATTTAGAGACTGATGTTGCAACTCTATAATTTGTCACAATTTTAAACAATTCTAGGTTGTATATTCTATGGAAGATCGACTAAATATCTACTTTCTTCTGGTTAGTCATTTGGGTCATAATGGATAACTAGGCATCTCTTTGATATATATTAAAATTTTCCATTGTCAGAAATGGAATTATTTTCTTTTTCACTGAAATTTCTATCTTCCAATAATTTGCCCAAATAATCAGCATAAGAAATGGGCTGGAGGCAACCCATATGTGCTCTCTTGGACTTTCAAAAAACTAGAGTTGTTCTTCGGCCACTTGCATCAAATCCATAATGAAGTTGATACTACACATAACCAAGCGAATGGGTGCTGTTTAAAAAGAAATGCTTCCACAAATGGTGGTGAGAACAGGTACTATGGAAAGACTGAAATCTATAATGTGCTCACTGTGCTGCCAGCATTGATGTAACCAAAGTAGTTAAAGGTAAAAGTCTGGCTGAGGGAATTAATGTGCATATTGAGCATATTACACACTCTAAGAGCTGAGACAGCTTCTTGAAATGCAGGAAATAAATGGATCAAAAACAAAGAAGCCAAAGAGGAAGGTCCCTGCATTACCATCCTCTTCTGCCCAGAGACACTGTGATAACCAGGGGAGAAACCCTTCATGGCTATGAACAAAGTCCTCCATTCATAGATGCAAGGAATACAAAACAATAAAGAAACTTTGGGATGAAAAAAATGAAGAAACTGAATCCCTGGCTCACAAGTTATTCATATTGTAAAGTCTCTTGGTTCAGTGTCAATTGCTTTCCTTACTGATTTCATCAGCTGTGGTACAATGAGGAGATGTAAGCAAAAAAAGAAAAAAAGAAAGAAAGAAAGAAAAAAAAAATGAAGAGAACAATCACTGTCATTGATTACTGGTAACAATAAGGAGGAAAAGAAATTACCTAAAGCAGAAGCTGCTTCAGCATGGAGTGAAGGAAAATTCAATGATCAGCCCCATACGCGTCTGTTTCTGTAGCCTGAAATCTGAATGATGGCAGGCTGCAGCATGGGACATTTTGGGTGACAGTGTCCTGAGAAAGCATATCCTGTGGAAAGGTCATGAGAAGGAATTGTCCCTCAAACATTCAGGGACAAAAAGAACATTAGCAAGAGTAAAGAGAAGTTAGTGAGGATAAGAAGATCAGGAAACAAGGATTACAAAGGTAGAAAGGCAACTAAGCAGACCACCTAAGGCAAGTCTAGCAAGCTCTTTTGGTAAAGGCTCATTTTATAAATATTTTCTGCTTTTTAGGCCTTATAGTCTCTACTATAACCACTGAACAGAATTCTTGTGACATGTTATGGCTTGTATCGAGATGCCCCCCAAAGCCTCACGTGCTTACAAGTGGGACTCCTGGGAGGGGACTGGACCATGGGTGTAATTCTGAGTTAGTCCATTGATTGGTTTTGTATAGTACTGGGTATGGATGAATTGAGTTACTGAAGACAAACACCCACCGTGGGCATAGGTGGCATCAATCAATAGGTTGTGGCCTGAACTGAGTGAAAAAGGAAAGGAAAATAAAAGCTGTGCCTTCTGCTTCCTGCCTTGCGCTGGACTATTTCTCTTCTGCCATGTCTTTCTGCCATGCTGCCCTGCCTAAGAGCCAGTTGAGTATGGCTAAAACTGGTAGCTTAAAGAACATCAAATTTTAGATGTTGGTATCTTGTCCCAGCAACTAAAAAGTAACTAAGACAGGGCATGAAAGCAGCTACAAGAAAATACAATGCAGTACACAAGTACATAAATGAATGTATATTAAATGGTCCAATAAACACAAGCTACAAAATCAGAGCTCATTGGAGCTATTGGTTGCAGGGTGAATTTTGATTTAGGCCTCCTGGGCTAGGTGGTAGTGTCTGCATGATGCTAACTGTGAAGGTTTAATGAAGGTCGTGACAACAGTATCAACAAGAAGCCACTGGAATTTTTTTTTTTTTAGAGTGATATGATCTTGTTATTTGGGTCTCATAGTATTTGACAGACACTTAAAAAATAGATTCTTAAATAAGAGAGACCAATTTGTACATTTATATATATTTTTTCTTTTTTGTGGAACCAGGGATTGAACTCAGGCCCTTGAGCTTGTCAGGGAAGCACTTATTCCACTGAGCCATCTCCCCAGCTCCAATAGAGACCAATTTGAAAGTGAAGGAAACTGTTTTAGAACTCCCTCATAGAACATCTTGCTCCAAAGTGATATGCTCTGCAGAAAAAAAAATAGTGTCATTACTGGGAACAAAACCTTTCATATTTGTTGTGTCAAGACATCTACTAACTGGGTTTTTTTTTTTTTTTAGACTTGTGCAATGGGAAACCTTAGATAAAAAAAAAACTCACAGTTGGTTATCAGCCAAGCAATCACCTGGAACATAAAACTGAATGGGAGACACAGACATGTTACAGAGACATTTTTCAATTTCAGACAGCCAAGGACTGGGTAGAGGCACCCACCTGCAGGGGGATTGTCAGTGTCACCATTAAGGCTTCATTTTCTTTTCCTAATAGCTCTAATGGGAGACTACATTTCAAAAACCAAATAAAATGCTTGCTCCTTCCATTTTCCAAAGCTCTTTATTATTAGTGTCTGAAGTCCAGTACACTTTCCAACCAATCACCCACACAATTCTTGTTCTGGGAATAAGGTGGGGAAGGACATGGACATTGCTAGAGTTCTCAGTTCAGTAACTATGTCAGCAATGTGTCTCTGAGTGCCTGCTGTTCATTAGCTTCTTTACCATATATATTTTCATCTTAGAACATCTGAAGATTCTCTCCCATTCCTTACAATATGGTAACGTGGTCATGCTTCAATTTATAAACTAATACAAATGAAACTAATTCTTAGTTGTCCCTATTCCTGTTCACCAAAAGAACATAGAGAAAATAGATTAAATATTAACATTATTAATGAAAATTAGAAGCATCCAGATAGTTTCTTGCCTCTCATTTAAAAAATACAAAATAGTTCTGCATGTTAAAGCCTGGAACATTAAACAAAGTGATAGTGATCTAATGACTGGGTTAAGGCTAACATTCTATCTATGTGATGTCTGTTCCAGTACCAGGCAGCAGCTGTGGCCTCATCAATAATTCAATTTGGCTACTATAGCCCAACCTACTTACTTTGACAGAACACTATGAAGGTGACAGGAGAAACACAATGGGATTGATAGAATTTCAGGAGGATTTAGCTAGCTTAAATATCTAGTCTTGGATGCTAAAACTCAATCATTACAAACTGATCTAAGGCTTTGGGTCTATTAGCAGAAACTCTCAGGTGTGAAGTGACTCATATATAAATCAGACTTCTCTGGCAACAGCACTAGTCCTTGTAAATGGTATGTCACCAGACTGAGCTGACATTAAAGTTCAAGGTGAAGATTCAAGAATCTAGAGCCTGTACTATAAGAAAGAAAAACAGAACTTTCTGCTTTGGTCGATCAACTGTCTAGCAAAAGAGTTCTACTGATGACCTCCTAGAGGTGAGGCTTCTCTTTCTGGGATGAAAACATCAGAAGGCTTTAAGGAAGTGCTAGTCACTGGCATTTTCTTGTGCTCTATGTTCTTTGCCACTGTATTCTCTCAACCTTGCCCACAATTTCTCTGTTGAGTATTTGTAAATCTTCTTAAATTTCTTAATGCCTCATACACATTAGCCTTGAGAAAATACTTATTAGAGACCTTCCATTGCCTGATGCCTTACCAAACCAAGTACAACCTGAAGATAAAAACATGGTACAGAGCTGGTTTAGGAAGCTGTGAAGACAGTGTCCTAAGCTGAGTCCCCTAAAGGTGCTTGCACTGTAGATGGAACATGTTTCATGAACACCTAAGACTCAACTGCTACTCCCCTGAGGACAGATGTATTGATTAGGAGTTGCTTACTACTTTCTATTCAGGATAAATCAGTGTTGCGACAACATACTGAGAACACCCCAGACAAGGAAGAATATGTGCAGGTGGTATCTACACTAGATGGATATTCCTTTTTAAAAAACCATTCATAATAGCACTCTGGGAGGCAGAAGCAGAAGGATCACAAAGTTTGAGCCCAGACTGTACAAACTGAAATTTTAGTGAGGCTTTCTTTCAAAGTAAAGAAATACTTACACAAATAAAAAAGGAGGGATACACAATTCAGAGTGAAGGCCTGACATTCAACCCTCAGTAGTGCAAAAGCAAACATGAAAACCAATGGCTAGGGATATTCCTCAGTCAGCATGGGGGAAGAAGCCTCTCATACTATTATACATAATACCCAGCAACTAGTGCAATAGCAGTCTCATCCCAACACCACCTACTTTGCTGGGGATGGAGGACACACACTTGAGTCATTGTGCAAGTGTTCACATCAGAAACCATCGCATGTAGCAAGGAAGGAATGAGAGTCATAGTGCCAGATCCTGTCCACTGATCTTTGCTGTGCGACCTTGATTGAAAGGGAAGATAGAAATCTGCAGCTGACAGCGAGTTTGACCCAACTTCTCTTTCAGAGGACTCTTCCCATTCTTTCCCACCAGCCCCTGTTTGGTTGCACACTTACATGGATCTAAAAACTGGAGCATAGGAAAGTCCACAGAAATCATCAGTGCTTGCCACTGTCTGTGTCCTCAGGGTAAAATTTCACATATTATCTACATGTGACTTTCATTTGTAAACAATGAATGATCTTCCTACAGAATTAGCCTGCCAGTGTCATACACTAACCCACAAATTAAAATGTCTCCCCTCTTATTTAAAATCCAAGGCGCCAGTTATTTTAATAGGATATAGAATCCTCCAGAATTGTATGCTTATCCTCTATGAGTTTAAGCTCTTATTCATCTAGTCCTTGCAGCAGTTTTATCCAGATTTTCACAAATGCATCCCCTCCACTTCTTCTGAGCTGACTACCACTATCCAAACAAACATTGCTGCTAAGGGAACTCAAGAAAGAAAGACGAAAAAGTTGTCCAATGAGCATTTACCATGTGCCAGACTACTTGGCATGGCCTTGCAGACCCTCATTTTCATAATTCTAATGTCACAACAGATGCATTTTCTGGTTTTGATACCGTGCACCAATATTAATGCATGTAAATTAAGATCAAATTTCAAGGAAAAGTAGGAAGAGGGGCAGGGGAGGAGAAGGGCATCCCTGCAGACCAGTTTTGCAGTGGCTTCATTGGAATGTATTTGATGCATAATAAACCACAATTTGAATTTTTTACTTTCATTAATTTGGGCATGCATACCTGTCAGTACAATGATCACCACAATCAAAAGATGAGCACATTTATAAAATCCAAAACTTCATGCTCCTTTGTAATTGTTTAGCTCGTCCTTCTTCATTTAGAGCCATAATTTTTCTATCGCTGTATAGTTTAATTAGAAATTTTAAAAAATTAATATAGGGGCTGGGGAGATAGCTCAGTAGAATAAGTGCTTGCCTGGCAAGTGCAAGGGCCTGAGTTCAATCCCCAGTTCCACCAAAAAATAAAATAAAATAAATTTTAAAAATTAATATAATGAAATTGTATATATTAATTTTTGCCTGGGTTCTTCCATTCAAGGTAATTTTTGTGTATTTTCTGGGGATTTCAATATAATTTTCTTGAGATATACTATCAAATATATCAATATTTCATAGCTTTTTATTGCAGATTAGTATTCCATTTTATGACTAGACCCCAACTTGTTTATCCTTTCAATAATGTATGGACATTGGGGTGTTTGCATTTGGGAGCTATTAGAAATAACCTCTCTCCCACAAAAATAATTCATGTACAAGTATTGGCATGGACAGGTTTTCTTTCTCTTCAGTGAATACTGTGTTGGTGAGAATGTGAAATAGTTCAACTTCTATAGAGATCTGTACAGGGACTCCTCAAAAAGCTAAAACTACAAATTTCATTTGAACCAGTTATTTTCCCTTTAAGTATCCGTGAAAAGAATAGAAAAAAATCTAATAAGAAAAATCCTCAAAAGCCTAAAACTAGAAATTCTGTTTGGCCCAGTAGTTTCCCTTCTATTTCCCAAAAGTTAAATGTCATATTACAGTAACACATGAACACTCATGTTTGCTGCAGCACAATTCATAACAGCTGAGTCTTGGAAGTATCCTATATATGCATCAATAGATGAATGGATAAAGAAAACATGATATTTATATACAGTGGAGTACTATTCTAATATAATGAATGAGCAACACAGAATGTCCAGGGAAGCAATTGCCAATGCCTCCATTTCTAGGACCAAAGGAAGACCGGAGCATGACCAAGGTGTGGAAGAAATCCTAGTCAAACCAATGCTATGATTTCCAATATAGGAATCCTGGGACCCCAAGTCTGACCTTGGCATTTCCCAGACTGCCCATCAGGCAACTATGCTGTTATTAGGATTTCATGTCATTTAATAGAAGTTCTAAAAATGAGACATGATTTGTGACTCCCTGAGAGGCCTAAGCACAGAGATGTGTCTGGTTATCATGTTTTTATTATAAGGTAAGTCTCCTCCTTGTGGCAGGGTCTCCCACAGTTTAGTTCTACAGGTATGAAATGACCTCCATGGGGTGCTCCATGGAAGGGGCAAGGGTAAACACATAATGTCTTGTTGAGTCATTTTAGCAAGAATTTTTCATTCAGAGTATTTCTCTGTTCAGACTTGGATGGCTATAGCCTTGGCATTAACACAGTGAGCTGCTTCCTTACTAGTTCTGGTTCAATTCTGTTTGCCACAGGCTCCTGGCTTCTGACTGCTGAACTAAGCAAGAGACTCTGATGTAGAAGATGCAGTGATCTTAGGTGACTGCCCCTGAAATCAGCTGCTGCATCCTGGCAGGCAGGAAGCAGAGGGTACCAGCTCAGCTGTGGGCTCACTGTAGACTTGCAAATGCTGCTTCTACAGGGCTGCTCAGAGCGAAGCTCAGTTATCACCAGGGTCACAGCAGGGAACAGGAGAAAGGTGGCTTCACAGGCTTCTGAGATAAACACGAACAGACAAAATCAAACAGCGGCAGACCTCAACAACCAGGATGTGTGCCTGTCACAGTATGGGTGTACAAGTGACCTCAGTAAAAGCTGCACATGGTGACATTTGTCCCCACTGTGTTTAGAAGCAAAGTGAAGGATTTTACTGATGATTCTAGAGGAGAAAATAAGAATCTTTATCTTGAAATATTTATGTTTAAGTACAAATATGCATCTATGAATCCAGTTGGATGTGTTATCAGCTTGGTGCAAGTGATTGTCTCTAAGGGGTGAGATCAGGGGAATTCTTTCTTTTTATCCACTTACATGTTTGAATACAGATTAAATAGTGGGCAACATTACTTGAAAAATCTAAAAAACAACCTTTACAAGTATATGTCTATTTAAATAACAAAACAACATAATGGAAGATGAAAGATAAACCTTAGTGTACTCACATATTCCATTAGTTCAAAAAATTCAAAGCAGCTTTTAAGCCTACTCCATCTTTTCTAATCCCTCATGCTTTCTTCCAACCAAGGCCATCCTTTGCCAGTCTATTACAGTATGTACTGAAGTTTCCTTATCTCTAACTACTTCATCCCTAAACACTGTCCTTGAAATTTCCATTTCAAAATACCCATTGCTCACATTTCTTCCATTTATTAGCTTTTGTTAACTTTCCATAGCTACAGTGAAAAATGGTTCTTGGTCAAATTGTTACTTTTACTGTGTTTCCACTTCTATATACAGTCCAGCTCTACAAACCAGAGAGGTTGAAATTGCACCAGATGGAAAACTATGTGTAACTCACCATGTGCATGAGAGAATCTTGTATACTTTAAGAAATGATAATAGGTGCTTAGCATTAGAAGTTGTAATATTTGAAATTCATCTGGTCCATCATATTGAAAAGATGTAATTCTTGCCAAAAATTTCAGTTGGGAGTGAAACACTGGATTTGTCTTATTTTGCAATTTGCTTATAAGATGAAATTATATCTTTATTGCTATACTTTCACAGTTGTCATAGTCAAAAATCATTAAATGCCTGTCTGTTTCCTTTCTCTACATGTTATGTATTGGAAACACTGCCCTTACCACCTGTATACATTATGTACATCTTATTGGATAATCATATCTCTTTCTCTAACCATTACATTTGGTCTACTTTTTACATTTTCTATGACACTAAAAGGAAGCCATCTCCTGTGTTTCTTCTTCATTCTTTGCAGTACAACTGTAGCATGTTTCATCTATTCTATGCTGAATTGAAGACCTTCATTGATCACTGGCTGGTGATTTCCTAACATACAAGGATAGTGTCTCCTTTACACCTGAACCACAGTCTCTAACTGAGGAGTACAGTAGCTATTTTTCTATTTTTAGTTTAATTTATAAAAGATCATAAGGAAAACAATACTGCAGCAATATAAACTAATATATTTCTCCTAAAGATAACTGGTAATTTCTGTACTGCAATTGACAATTTTAAATAAAAGATGGATATGCTTATAAACAAAACAAACACAAAAAATACCCTTTTCCCTATTTCTCCACTCTTTAAGTGTAAGTAGATTAATTTTATTTTATTTTATTTTATTTCATTTTATTTTATTTTTATTTTTATTTTTTTGGTGGAACTGGGGATTGAACTCAGGCCTTTGTGCCTGCCAGGGAAGCACTTATCCCACTAAGCCATCTCCCTGGCCCTAGTAGATTAATTTTAATAAAAGTAATTTACTGTATTTCTTATACCAACAGCAAACCATTGGATTTGACAAAGTATTAAGGGTCATTTTTCAGAGTCCAAAACTAAGTAGAGAATGTCACACTGTTTTCAAATTCCTTGTAGTTCTAAATTGTTGATAATGGCTGCCTTAAAACTCTATTAAGAGGGATTTTGGTTCTGAAAAAGTGTTCCACTATTGGTTAACAATATCTGCTTGGACACAGAATTATGTCTACCTACTATATCACTGTAAGCCCTATATGAGCTTTAGGGTGACTTTACTGCTGTGCATATTTTGGGATGCCATCTCATATATGTGGGAGATAAAACATCATAACTTTTATTCTATTTTCTCAAGAAATACTTATGTAGGACTGGCCAGATATCTCAGCAAATTAAAAAGCACCTGCTTAGGCAGATGCAGGAATCAGGTTTTGATCTCCAGCATGCCAAGCTAGCCCTACCCTTGGGGCAGGCTGAGACTGAGATTGAGACTTGGTGTGGCAGCACAGACCTATAATCCAAGCTCTTGAGAGGCTGTTAATAGGAGGATCACTATGAGTCCAATTTGTGTAGGGAGACCCTGTAGACACTATACTAAATGCATAAAAAGATAAATACTTTTGAGAAACATGCTTATCTGCCTTCCCTACTGCTATCTCTGAATCCAGGTTCAGGGTCTTGGTCTTAGCTTTTTATAGTTCTGTGGTGAATATTTCATTAGGGTATTCATATCCTAGAGTTAGTCTTTGATCTTGTGGTGTCTTTCTAGCATCCTGGTCTTTTAATCTCCACATCCCCTATGTACTAAAGATGGGAATCAACTTATTCCCAAAAGGCTCAAAAAGTAGAAAACAAGGTAATGCTTATATAATATATCATTCTCTATGGCTGAGAAAAAGTATATAAACAAGTTTTTAAAGTATGCTTGGCTTTGCAGTAACTTTTTTCCACCATCTTTGTTTAAGGATGTAAATTTCTATGCTCTACTCTAGCACTCTACAGCCTGTGGTCAGATCCACAGACATTATTATGGTGGGCACAGTTTTGAGATCCACTGAACTAAGCACTCAGAGATGGTAGGAGATTTGGTACCAAGTTGCCCTAATTGTATCACTCAGTGAATTAATACTCTAATAAAAATCAAATAATACTATTAGTTAAGTTTTATAATACACACCGGTTCTCTTATGGGTAGAAGAATGGCTTATGGGCACCATGCTTCAAGAGATATTCTTTCACTGATGCAAGTACTCCCTTATGGTTTTTGTCTCAATTGCTTCAACCCTTTTCATTTTCATTTGCTCACCATTCTCAAAACAACCAAACAATGCATAAAGGAGGACTCTGACAATCCCAGATCTCACTCCTTTCATCTTAAGCTCCACCTCTCCTTTGGTCCCAGTAAGGAGAATCTTATCTCCCTGTACCTATGTAAGAAATGACATATAATCATACAGCCATAATGAGAGAGATACAATACTGCATTAAGAGGGATGGCGAGATAGCTCAGCAGACTAAAGCACCTGCGTAGGCAGGCACAGAGACAGGGTTGGATCCTTTCACCCTGCACTGGCCCCACCCTCAAAGCACACTGAGACAGTGACTATGACTGGGAGTGGTGGCATGAACCTGTAATCCCAGCATTTGGAAGACTGAAAACAGGAGAATCACTATAAGTCCAAACTGTCTAGAGACCCTATAGACCCTGTACTAAAAACACTTTAAAAATATTGTATTAAGCAGTTTTATCATTAGACAAGCATCAGAGTGCTTACACAAACTAAGATCACTATGATGTAACTATACAATATAAATTTACATGATCATGTAATTTATGTGATTTATGCACCAGTTTTTGACTGAAATAGTGTGCATTGAAAGTTCTCCATAGGACAACTAGCTAAGATGCCATCAATGAAGGGCTTCTATTATTGCCCAGATTTTCACAGAATAGCCTGTGTCATCCATGCTGCAGGCATGTTTCTTCTCTCCTATACTCAAGGGTCCCAAAGTCATACCCAAAACCCTTTCCATAAAGGCTAGAAAATAAAATCTAACCCTTCAATAGATGGGAGTCAATACATAATAATGGAATATCATTATACTGTAGTGAACCAGCTTGATCTTAAAATATCATTTAAAGATATTACTTTATCAGATGCATTTTTTATGGCACTATAAGAGTCACTTGCATTAATTTTAGAATCCTGGAATCATTTTCTTAAGTATACATTTTATTATTTCCTTCCCTGGTCATATTGCAAGATCTTTACTATAAAAGTCACAGGTTAACGACTTTTTTAAAAAAAGGTGTCAGAGATATCTTGCTTTCTCTATCACAAATACAAAAGCAAAATTAGTGAGCCGGGCATGGTGGCGCATGCCTATAATCGCAGCACTCAGGAGGCTGAGGCAGGAGGATTGTTGTGAGTTCGAGACCAGCCTGAGCTACAAAGTGAGCTTAAAGCCAGCCTGAACTGCATAGCGAGACCCTGTCTCAAAAAGACAAAAAAAAAACAAAAAAAAAAAACAAAAGCAAAATTCATGGGGTTCATGATTTCAAGAAAAGAACATTTAAAAAAAAACTTGCTTATTCTTTGTTTTATGCTAAAAATTTCAACCAATGAGAAATTTCAAAGATATTCTTACATAACCAAGATTGATTTTCCAAAATAGTAAACAGTGACTGCTAACTCATTACCAAATACTTTAATTTTTTTCCAATACAATCTATTCATCAGATTTAAACAAAAATGGGCATCTGTGATTCTACAGATTGCTGGCTTGGAAAAGATTTCCTTTTCTGTCAATTTACCTTTTTGTACAATTAAAATGTCAAGTACACAAAGTGATATTTTAACTGAGTACTCATCTTTATCTCTGTGCTTATTATTGGTGTACACATTTTCATAGATAAATTTGGTGTTTCTATGTTGTTTAGTGGCATCATTTGTGCCTATCAATCTTGGAAAACAATATAACCCATGAAACAGATGCAAACACTTATTTTCTAAAACTCTGGGATACAAAACACTGCTTAAAAATAGGTGGTTTTTCCACTGGTTTTTCCTCTGTCTAATCCCATCGGCCTGCTGTATCCACAGCAAGAGGAATCAGTGAATTCAATTCCTTTAACTCTGTGAAATTTAACTCTGTGTAATTTTCATATTTTGGAATGAATGAATTAAACATGTAACTTTATTGAATAGATCCATTGTTTTGACAAGAAATAGAGAAAAACTGAAAATTAAATGAGAGAGATATATTGCCCAGTGTATATTACAAGCAGACTCACCTGTAAAAACCACTAATTATTTTTTTATATTTTTCAAGAATAAATGTACAGGATGTCATTAATTTCCTTAGATTATTACATAGGTAAAGCTTATTTTTATAACAAAATAATTAACTCCCCAGAATCTGATGATGGCCACCACAACTTCTAAAAATTTCTGTGGTTATCAACATTTGAAGATATTTTTTTTCTTCTCTCTATTGCATTTCATGACCTTGACTCATATTTCTTATTCACTTGGTCAGGGGATAAATTGGAGAAACTAAAGGAAATTCCAGCTGTTCTAACAGACAGTAAGCATGGCTTATGCATTTCAAACACATTGTGAGAGACATACTATGCTTCTTGGGCATTCAGTTTAGAAGAACTTATCTAAGACATTTTATAACTAAAACCATAATTTGAAATCGTTAGCTTTCCTTGCTTTTAGAATTCTTCATGGCTTCATGAAATATTCATTTAAAAGCATCATCTAAACTTAGAGCTTCGACATCAGATCATTTCTGTTATGAGACAAATTTTAAGTTAAAAAACCAGCTAAATTCCTTTAATCTTTTATGCAGGAGTATGTAACAGTAAAAAAATCACACTCCCTTAATTCCTAGAATTTCACACATTTTTAGGCATTCCAATTTCAATCCTTGTTTTTCCCCATTTGAGACTCTGAGTCTCTACACATTTAAGAGATTCACCCAAAGTCATATAGAATGAAATCAATTCTTAATCGCCTTCTTAATCTACTTGTAATAAGACCCTCTTCTACACCATGTGTCAAGCAGGATTCTAGCCCTTAATTTTGGGATCAATTGTACCACATGTTAGGTTTGTTCAATTTGCTTGCACATGAAACAACAGCCAGATGGGTGAGTACATAAGTCAGATGAGTATGAAATATGTCTGAAATCAATCCTACAAGGTTGCTTCATTAATATGCATACAAAACCTACAGCTAAGCATGAATTACTTGAATTAGAAATCAACACATTAGAGCTTCCTAATTTATAGACTCAGAAACTTAAAAGTCTGTAAGGGGGCATATGTATAAACTATACTACCAACTATATTGGGATCCATGAGTTCTGGAAACTTCAAAATCACATCTTGACAATACCCTGTCTCTAATCTCACTGTTTGTCACTGGCTATGACTAACATGTATCTGGCTATAAGGAGCCAAGCACGGTATGATAAAGAAAACTTTATTTTTTCATCTCACATATTTTGCACATGCATAATTAGTCAACTCTTAATACTCTGTGTAGCTTACATATTAGATTTAATCTACAATGATGGCCACTAAGAAAAAAAAGAAGAGCATCTGTAATGATATTGTTATAACCACTGTATATGCCCACCTGAAAATAGGTACTATGGTAACCTTCTATTCCAAAGAAATGTGTGTCATCAAAGATACTGGTGAATTAATGAATTGGAAGCTTTAATTTAAATGAATTAGACATTTTATACTGGACAGTATCACACTGAGTAATTCTAAAGTAAATATAACTAACTTGAAAAGAGTACTTTTGGTTGGTTTTTGGTGGACTAAAGGAAGTACAGTTCACTGTAAATTTTAGATTCCTATAGCATTTGTGCCTATTCATGTAGGGCTTATGTACTCTCAACAATAGCATTCTGCACATAGAAAAACCTTTTACTTTATGCAACCAATTTGGTCTCAGCACTCCCCAAAACAAACATTTTTGAAAGGCCACAATGTAATGTGTATTTTCACTTACCTTTTCTGCTGACTGCGCAGTACCAAAAAAAATGGGAATGAAAGCAAGCCATACTATACATGTCGTGTACATAGTGAATCCAATGGGTTTGGCTTCGTTAAAATTCTCTGGTACACCCCTAGTCTTGATGGCATACACAGTACATGTGACCATGAGAAGAATGCTATATCCCAAGGAGCAAATGATTTGTAGATCCGTAATGTCACATTTGAGGACTCCCCTGGCCAGCTCAGGATTCATGGTCTTATGCTCATCATAGTCTACGATGATGTTAGGTGGGTCAACACCAAACCAAATGAAAACCCCTAGAAGCTGAACTGATATTAAGCTGGAAGTGATTGCCAGCTGTGACGTTGGGCTTATGAGTCTGGGAGCTGTCACTGATTTCTTGCCCTGCTCAAATATGCGATAAATCCGATTGGTCTTTGTCAAAAGGGCAGCATAACTGATGCACATCCCCAAGCCTAAGAAAACGCGTCGGAAAGAACACACAGCCACATCAGGCTTGGCTATCATCAGGAAAGTGATAATGTAGCAGAGAAAGATTCCTGTCAACAGAACGTAGCTGAGTTCCCGCCCAGAGGCCCGGACGATGGGAGTGTCATTGTAACGGATGAAAGTGGCCATGACAAAGATAGTGGCGATGATCCCCAGCATTGCCAAGAAGACAGGAATGACTGCCCAGGGGGAGTGCCACTCCAGTTTGATGATGGGGATATTCTGACAACCAGTTCGATTTTCATTGGGCCGCTGGTCATAGGGACAATGCTGGCATGTCATCTCATCAAACTGGTACTGGTAACCGTCACAGGGCTCACAGGTCCAACAGCAAGGTGTGCCCTTCTGGGTCTTCTTCCTTTGCCCAGGCTTGCACGGCAATGTGCATACAGAAGGTGGGATCTCACGGACTCCTTTTCCCCACTGCATGTCCTCTATCTGTAGCAAAAGAATCAAGAAGACAGAATAGACAGATTATTGGAAAGAAAACAAAAAAGAATTCTAAAAGCCAAGAGTAATAATACTGATAAATATAGGAAATTTGCTAAGACTTAAATAGCTATTTCAGCTAGTAAGAGTCACCACTCTGATATCGTCCAAAGGCACTGGGCTCCAGCATCCCCACTGTTCACTATTGCAGAGTTTGTTCCAAACAGGTCTTGTAAGAAATTCCTGAGACAACCATTAAATACACAAATTACTTGCTCCAGGTCCTAACTTGCTAAATAAGGATATTCCAAAAGAGACCATGGGATTTGGATTCTTAGCAAGTGCAGGAGGATTTTTGACAGTAGAGAAATTAAAATATAGTGACCCACACTCTATTGCCACCCCCTATAGAATAAATAAAACTATACCAAATAAAGTGGGAAAAACCCAATAAAAACATCACAAGTCATGTTAAAAATTATCCATATCCCTTATTAGGTGCTTTCATAAAAACTGTTTTAAAGTTATTTTAGATAACATTGCAGTGTAAACTACTTTTCCCCAAATTCTATAGGTAATATTGCTATTTTCATTGAGAACTTTTAAAGCAGAGTTAATGTTTTCTGTTACTTATCAAAGAGGAGAAATGACTCAAGATTGAATGTTATAATTAATTTAGGTGTTCTCTTAGATTTCAAGAAGCATTTGAAAAGAAAATAATATAGTCTACAAATATTGCAAGATTAGCCATCCAACTATTCAGATATAAAATTTAAGCTAAGTCACTATTTTCCTAATTAGATATTGTTGCTGGAGAACTCATAATTAGTAGTGCTTAGATAAATAATGGCACGAACACAGGGAATGTTTTATTTCTGAGTTGTAGTCACATCATGTGGGCATTTCTCCTCTTTGCTAATGCACCATCTTTGTCTTCCTTTTCTGGGCTTTCCACTGCTAGCTTTCTCTCCTGCAGGCTTCCTGTAGGGAGACACTGCTCAGGAGCTCTTGGTGCACACACATGACTCAGGCCAGGGGATTAGTTACTTCAGCAGGTTGCACACTTGAGCATGCACTTCAGTCACTGCCAGGGCTGGCTGCAAGTTTGCTGAACCACGTGGCTAGATTTTCTGATTCCTTGGGTCAAGAATAGGTGCTGAGTATGTGCAATGATAACAAGATCCCAGGGATACTACGGGGATTCTGCATAGACCACGTTTAGTCAACTACTGATACAACTCAACCTCCCCTGGTCACAGAATTTAATTTTGTGACTTTAACTGAGGTTATGCAGGATAAGAACCTTTGGCTTTGCTGCACATGAAATTGCTCAGATGTAAGGTAGATGATACTCATGGCTGCAGAAAGGAAATAATTAGAAAAAAATAAGCTCAAATTTTTTAAAAATTAAACTTGGGAAAACAGTGAGAGAGAAATTCCTAGTGAACCCATTTTAACTCCTGATGCAGCTACAGTGGAAGCAGGTATTTTTCTATACTATACCACTTTGTAAACCAGTAAATGATACATTGTAAATTTTATTTCTGTTGCTGGAAACCAACAGTGTTAAGCAATGTGCTAGATGGCTTCATTATCCACAATTTATACAGGGTGCAAAATAAGCAAATTATTTTACAGAGCAAATTTCAATTAACAAATATGGCTGATATCACTAAACCTAACAAGTTTAATTTTTAGCACAATTGATTCAAAAATCTACTGGAAAGAACTTGAAAACTCTAAGTACTTTTTCAAGGGCATACTTTTAAGAGAAAGGAAAAGAATAGTAATTTATTATTCATCAGAATTTCATTCTGGTATTAATAGAGGCTGTAAAGTACATCAAGGATTAATATTTCCATCAGTATTTAAATGCGAGCTACATTCAAAATCCAAGTCATAGTGGTAAGTGTGTATGTGTGTGTGTGCTGTGTGTGTGTCTTTGTGTATGTGACCCTGTGTGTTAAGGGTTAAAGTTAAAAATATATAGTAATCTTCTAGAAGCTAAATTTAAATTTTAACCAGAGACTGAGAAACTTTCAGAAGACTGGTGTGAACTTATTTGCCAGAGCACAAAACCCAAGTCAGCCCTAATATATCTAGCTGAATATAAAACATAATAATTTTTTATTCAATATCATTGTCGTTAAGGCAGTAAGTCACTGGCAGACATCCCAGATCCATAAAATTAAGGAAATAACTTGTAGTAAGATAGAAAAAGATATATATTAACTCCATAAATGTCAAATTCTAAGAACTAGAAAGATTTTTTAAATTGCTATTATTAATACAAATGTTTTTAAATATCAAATTAAAAGCTCCTACTTACAACTTAGGAAAGATTATGAAATGAAACTAATAAATAATTGTCATTACATAATATAAGACTGCCTGGTTACAGTACTCACAGATTCTGATGTTTCATTAGATTAAACTTCATCAATGGGAAGAAATGTGAGGCTCACATAAATAAAAAAATATCATTATATGTAGTATTTTACAGCCAATTTCAAATTTATCCTGCTCACAAATTTTTTCCCTCTTAGAATGAAATTATTATTTTTTTAATTTATTTTTTATTTTATTGAAGTACAAATATCAATCAGATAGTTTCAAGACACCTTAACAAGACAGATTCAATAAATACATTGCAAACTGTTTTCATAATGTTTTGGTTTCATAATGTTTTGGTACAAGGTGCATACATGATATTATATTTACAGATATTATTTTAGCAGATGTCTCTTATCAATAAATTAAGAGTGTAGCTGCTTACTTATCTTATTTTTTATACCTGAATTATATCAAAAATTCAATAATTATTTTCCTAGTGGATGACCACAGTACCAGAAGCCGACATAATATCCTGTCCAACCACCATTAGTGCAGATCTTGCCTCTCATAGGATTATGTAGAAGCACAGCATTATCTATCCCAACTGTACTGTCTATACCCACACATCATGATTTTTTTCTATACCTCTTCCTTTGTCTACACCTGTCAATGGTGGGCACTCCATTGTCATTCAACTAACTTAGGTGCTTGAACTCGACACCACAATCCAACACAGTCCAGCATTCCACAACAATAGTGAGTTATTCAAAGAAGTTATCAACCATAGCCATTTACAACTCAGCTTAATATTATGGCCCCTCGATGTATACTTCATTTTTAAACTTTTCTGCTGGATGGTTAAGATCTAGATACAGCAAGACTTATATACCAACACACGAACTTTATTTCTTATGTGGTCAGTGAAGTTCTCTCAGGGTTTATCTTGTTGTCTTGTACATTATTCTGTAGATACTTTGTCTGTGTCATCCATGTGGATGAGTCACGGCCAATGCTTGACCAGTTTGCTCTCTGTGAGAGCCTGAGAGAAATTTTCTCTCCATGTGACCCTCCCCAGGCACACTATAGAACTTCAATCTCTTTCCTCTGTGGCTCCATAATCTCCTTGTTCAGAAAATTTGGAGCTCAACTGAGTTTCATGATGTTGCAGTACAGGTGCTCCTATGACCTGAGTCTTCGCTGACCTTGAAAGGCTAGGGCCAAAATGTTGGCTGGCCTTGTGTCTCTTCTATTTCTCCAGCACTGACTTGTGAACTTAGGTTGTTAACCATCCAAAAGAAAAGCTGATTAATATCCTGCAGCATATTCCATTCACTTTGCCTTATCTGACTCAATTGATTTTAGTTGTTGTATGTTTCCTTTTATATTTCTGCTTTTGGCTTGTTATACTAGGGAGTTAGAATGAAATTAAATGCCTGGAAATGTTGAAGAACGTTTTGTATTCAATTTACCTAAATGTATACAAGACCTGAAACTACCACCATTACATCGACCAATTAATTCACTTGTTTCCAATTTCCATTTAAAAGAGATTTCAACTCAATTTAACTGCATATATTAAACTAATGAAGTTGCCTTTGGATCAAAACGAATGAAACTCTGATTTTGAAGGTAACAACTAACTCTTACAAGTTTCAGCATGTGGAAATCCTGTTACAGTGACATATTTGCCATTTACATGTATGCACACCCATCCTCACTGATACAATGACTTGTTTCATAAAAAGAAACAATGAGCCAGAAATGCCCATGGATGCCTCAAAGAGGATAATGAGTTGGGGCTATGGAAAATCAAAGGACAAGGTCAATTGACTTTGCCAGAAGGCTGGTGGAAATATACATTTCAAGTTTCTTCTCAGATCAGAAACCAAACTGCATTTTAGCCAAGTGGAAAATAATTTATGGTGCAAAAGGAATAGGAAAAATAAAACAGTAATGTTTACCATCTTCATTAGAAGATACAGCCTCAAATTCCTTATCTAGGATGCATTTTTCTCCCTGCATAACCACAGTTTATAGCTAGTCTTCTGATACCTAATATGTTACGTAGCTGGCTGATGGGGAAGAGCTGCTGACATTCTTCTGTTCTTGGCAAGAGAACAGATCTTGATAGCCAGTACCACCAACTAGCACAGTACATAGCACACAGATTGTATGTATGTATGGCTCAGTTGCTCAGAAAAAAGGCAAATTATGCAGCTCTGGTGAATGAAAGCAAGAATGGCCTTGTTATAAAGTCATAGGAATGTGTTCTTTCTTTTTAAAAATCACATACAAAGAAGAGACTTACAATCTTCAGCTTTTTAAATTTGTGTAAAATTGATGCCTGGAACAGAAGCAGTCATTTTGCAAGCAGGAGAAGAAAAGGTTAAGGAAAAATTCATATGTGTACGTCATTGTATTAAATATTTTTAAAAGACGAGAGATTGTAGATCTGTTTAGGATAGCATAAAGATGTCACCAGATTGACTAACACTGATGTGTATTTCTGCTCTGCAGTTTTAGACATGAAGTGATAAACATTCTTTAATATTTGATGAACTTATCAGAATATCTTCTAAATGAATTTAAACATTACAAAAAATACATTCTTCTTGACTTTTGCCATTGGTTTGTTGAGGCCTTCCAAAACTATTAGACAATTTGCTGATAATTTAAATTCTTGCACAAATAGGATGCAACTCCAGAAAAACATTGAAGTCTAGTGTCACACAAAATTAGAAATATTTATCTTTGACTCCTGAGAATGAACAGAAAAGATACTTGGTTCTGAGGAGCACCAAGACAGAAGAAGGGCAAGCAGCAGAAAAAGCCTCCCTGAGAGCTGTCATCCAGATGCTGGGATACAGCAAGGTGTGGGGGAGAGGAGGAGGAGGGGAGGAGGAGGAAGAGAACAGGGAGAAGGAGCAGGAGGAGGAGCAGGAGCAAGAGGAAGAGGAGAAGGAGGAAGAGCAGGAGGAGGAGTAGGATGGAGGAGGAGGAAGAGCAGGAGGAGGAGCAGGAGGAGGAGGTGGAGAAGGAGGAGGACGAGAAAGTGCAGGATGAGAAGGAGGAGAAGGAAGAGGTGGGAAGTAGGTTCGCTGGCGCAGGAAGGATGAGCCATCACCAACAGCCCAAGGAGACAGCAAAGACGGAACCTTGAAGGAAGAAGGAGACAGACAGCGACACCTTGGCCCCAAGACTGACTCACTGTGAGTGAAGAGAGATTCACACCTGCGGGCACATGGTGACTTCTGGGGACCCCGGTGGCCTTCGTGGAGAGATGCAGCAGTGGAGGGGAGCACTGGACACGAGGGGTGGGTGGTGAGTGCTGAGGGCTCAGTCGTCCCACAGGAGTGGGTGACTAGCCAGGAACTATTTTGAAGAGGGGCCAGATGAGCTCAGAGCGTTTGCTGGTCTATCTAGCGGCTCGCACCTGGGCTCAGGCTGCAGACAGTGCGCTGACAGCTGCTGCCGCCAGGAGATCAAGGTCTGCTGAGATTGCCCACCATCCCCCAAAGCTAGCGCTGGCTTGATGGAATGAACCAACACAGACAGGAACTCTGTCTCCATGTGTGACCAAGCAGCACATTCAAAGCTGGAAGTAGACTTTTTAAACAACTTTCTCTCTCATTTGTTTTGTTTTGTTGTGGTGGTGGTGGTCGTGATTTTGTTTTATCAGTTGTACTGTTTTTGATTATGTTTTTCCTTTATTATTTGATCTTGTTTTCTAGACACTCTGTGGCTGTGGTCCTTTCCTGCTCTTCTTGTTTTTCTCTTCCTTCTCTCTTTTCCTCCAGTCTTCTGCCCTTGGGTCTGAAGGCTTGTGTGATCCCCTTTGCCCTCCAGCCTCACTTCTAATCCTTCTTCTTCTCCCACTTCTCTGCTTTCTTCATAATCTCTTTAAGTTTAAACCCCTGAGGGAAAAATTGAAATATGAAGGACTTGTATACTGTATGCAATTCTCTGATTTGTTTTAGATTTTGTTATAGACCACAAATTAAGTTCATACAGGTAAATGTGGCAAATTAAGAGCCCAATGTGTCATTTTTCTAGGATGTGATTGGTGCTATTGCCTTTGGTACCACTATAGCCAAAACTGAAGTATTTGTTCTGAACACTAATTTTTCCTGGTATTCCAGGATTGAGATCAATAAGGGTCACACAAAATATTGTGGCACAGTGCCAAAGAATAAAACAAACAAACCCATAGCCAATCTTATCAAAAAAAGGGAATAAAATTCTCAAATCCATGCAATCAGGAATGAAAAGGGTGAAAATACAATGAATTCTGCAGAAATCCAGAAAATCATCTGTACCTACTTTGAAAACTTGTATTCTCATAAGATGGAAAACAAATAATAAATTAACTGATTCCTAGATATATACGAATTACCAAAACTGAATCAAGAAAATGTGAAAAATCTTTAAAAAGCCAGTACCAATCAATGAAATCAAAGATGTAATTAAATACCTATCAACAAAATAAAGCCCAGGCCCTGATGAAATCACTCCTGAATTCTACAAGAAATTTAGAGCAGGCCTACATATACCACCACTTCTCATACTCTTTAATGAAACTGAAAGAGAAAGCTTCTCAAACTCATTCCTGGATGCAAGCATTACCCTGATCCCCAAACTAGAGAAAGACCCAACTAAGTCAAGTTATAGGCCGATCTCCCTAAAGAACACAGATGCAAAATATCTCAACAAGATACTGACAAAAAAGAAGGCAGTAAATCATCAAGAAGATCATACACTATGATCAAGTTGGTTTCAACCCATGGATGCAGGAATGGTTCAACATGTATAAATCAATAATTGTAATGTGCCATATTAACAGAACCAGGAACAAAAAAGTATATGGTCATCTCAATAGATACAGAAAAAGCTGTTGACAAAATTCAGCACCTATTCATGACAGAAATCCTAAAGAATACTGGAACAGATGGTTTCAGTCTCAATATGATAAAAGCCATTTATGACCAACTAACAGCCAACATCATATTAAATGGACAAAAACTCAATGGTTTGACTCTAAAATCAGAAACAAGATAAGGATGTTCCCTGTCTCTACTATTATTTAACATGGCTCTAGGAACTTTAGCCAGAGTGAGTAGGGAAGAAAAAAACAATAAAAGGAAAAGACAAGAAAGGGAGAATTAAACTATTGTTACTTGTGGATAACATGATACTCCACTTAGAAACCCCCAAAAACTTCACCTAAACCTTACTAGATTTAATAAGCAAATTTGATAGTACGGCTGGGTATGAAATCAACACTCAAAAATCAATAGCTTTCTTGTACAAGAATGACAAACTCACTCAAAGAGAAATTAGAGATGCAACAGTTTTCACAATAGCATCTAAATAATAAAATATCTGTAAATTTATTCAGTAAAGGGAGTAAAACATCAGTATGTTGAGAATTACCAGGGATGTCTAAATAGCTCATAAAATTAAAGCACCTGCTTAGGCAGATACAGGAGCCAGGAATTTGATCCTCTGCCCTGCCTTGTCAGCCCTGCCCCAGAAGCACACTGAGATGGTGATTGAGACTGGGCGTGGTGGCACACACCTGTAATCCCAGCACATGGGAATCTGTAAACAGGAGGATCGCTATGAGTCCAGTCTACACAGTGGGACCCTGGACACATTGTACTCCCTCTCCTAAAGACAAATTAAAACAAAAAAGGAGAATTATCATACTTGGAAGAAGGAGAATGAAGAGAATATCAGAAAATGAAAAGATACCCCTTGTCTTTGAACTGGAAGAACCAACATAATGAAAATGACAATACTTCCAAAACTGTTATACATATTTAATGAAACAAAATTCCAACAGCATATCACACAGAATTAGAGGAAATAATCCTAAAATTCACTTGGAGCTAGAAGAGATCTATAATAGCAGAGGCAATCTGGAGAACAAATGCAAGAGAGGGGGCCTCGCAATCTACACTTCAAATTATACTATAAAGCTACTGTGATTAAAAACAGCATGGCAGCATGGTACTAGGAAAAAAAAATAGACTGTAAAGTCAGTGTAACAGCTTGAAAGATGTACAAACAACTCAGACAGACTCAGCCTCCTTATCTGTGACAAAGATATCAAACATATTCAATAAAATAAAGATAGCATCAATATTAAATAAAATCAAAATATAAAATCAAGTATAAAAATCAAATAAAAACATATAAAATAATAAGCTCTCACAAATTTAAAGACCCGATCCAGAAATGGGCTTCTGAGATGAATATACACTTGTCACATGAATAAATACAAACAGAAAATAAATATATCAAAAAATGTTCAACATTGGACAGATTCAAAGTTAAACAATACTGAGATTCTCTCACCCTGAAATGAATATTATCAAGCAAGCACCCAATAACAAAGGCTGGGGTGGGATGTGGGGAAGACAACATATTTCACTGCTGGTGGGAGTGTAGGCTGGTACAGCCACTATGGAAGCCAGGGTGCAGATCCATCAAAAAACTAAATTTGGAGGTCCCATTTCATCCAGATATTCCCCCACTTCATATCTTCCTAGAAAAATTAAAAACACTGCTCTATTGAAATATTTGCCCTCATGTTTGTAGAGCACAGTTTATAATATCAGAAACAACTGACATGTCTATAAAATGAAAAATGGATAAAAAAGATACAGTCTTTTACAAAATGTAGTACAGTCATAAAGAAGGATGAACTTGAGACTTTCATAGGTAAACAAATGTAACTGGAGACCATACTTATAAGCGAAATAAACTAGACTCACAGGTGTAAACCTATTGTCTCCCTGGTGTGAGATGCTGCAAGAGTAAGTAAGATCCAAAATGTACAATAGATATTGTGAAGTGGGAGGAAACTGTCAAAAGAAAAGAGAAACTGAGATAGTGAAAAGGAAAAATAGCAATAGAAAAATGATATATGTATTCATACATATGCTTCATATACATATATATGTGTATATAAATGATAATTAAGATCATCATAAGTGCCTGATCATGCAAATGCAGTCAGGCACAGGATACCGCAGTTCAAGCCCCGCCTCTACCTGCCTTACCAGAATCACCCTTAAGGCAGACTTAGCCAGCCAAAAAAGAAAAAAATCCTTCTCCACTTTTGGGCCTGGGAAGACATTCAGTAGAATAAGTGCTTTCCTGGCCAGCACAAGATCCTGAGTTCAATCCCTGGTAATGTAAAAAAAAAAAAAAAAATCATCACATTACTAATTTCTCTTAGTTCATTGAATAGAGAGATTTGTAGTAATGTTGTTTCGACAATTAAATGCTAATATTTTATACTCTGAGTAACTGATTTAAAGGTAACAATAAACTATGTATTAACCATTATTCTGTTACTGTTTTGAAATTATTATTTTCTTATTACCTTGTTTTGAAGTTTCTCTTTAAAATAAAAGTTAAATAGATTTGATTTAGAAAGGCAGGTTTCAGTTTTGGGTGTACCTCACAGGGACGGCCCTGCTTCCTGCTGCATTGCCTTACACTCCACCTGAGCATTGCCAAAGCTGGGGAGGACTTTTACTACCAGGTGCCTGGGCACACACTTTTTTGCTTGTTTTTTTTAGGTAAAAGCTTCTGTATTAGATAAATATGATTATTTAAAAGGATTACATTATGTGAAAAATTTAAGTATATCACAAAATGTTATCAGGTTTGTCATGTTGTAACATTATGTATGGTTTTTTAATGTATCAGTTATTTAATTAGGTTCTTAGTAAGAAATTTAGAACTCTAATTTATGAGAATAAATTCCATTTGTCAGAGCAAAAAACATCACAGGCAGCTTTGGAGCTGAGGAACATCTTCCGTTTTTGCTAAATCTGTGAGTAAACCACTTTCTAAGCCATCTTGTGCTGCTCTGAAATCTGGTACCTCTCTTTCTCAGCATCAAAAATCTTTCCCTCCTGGTGTCTGTGTTTCTGCAGCTCCTTCTTCTTGAAGTAACCACCATGGAGGTGTTTGGGGATTTTCACTTTGCTGATATCAATTTTTGTAGAGGTGGCAATGGCAAATTTCTGGTGTGTTCTTCATAGAGGAACACAATTAAGGCTAGGAGACCCAGTCACAAGTAGCAAGCCACTGGCCAACTGCTTCAGGAGGACCACTCTTGCCTCTGCGACGCCCACTAAGGATGATCGAGATGGTGCTGGGAGTGATGCTAGCTCGAAGTTTCTGCACATGCTGACTGGAGGGTTTCCTGCCAAGTCTCAAGAGCTTTTGGGGCATATCTTCAGTAGGGTAGTATCTAGGCATTTTTCAAAGCTTAACTACCTGGGTACCTCTATTCCTGTCCCAATGACTGGCTTGGATTGTAGCAACAACTTTCTCCTTTCTTCTGCTCAACCTTTGATACAGCAGTGGTGCACTTTCTCTTGTAAAGAGCCTTTATGGAATACATAGCAGATCAGTAGTATCTACCAATTCTTCTAACCAGGACAGGATTTCAGCTGCAGTGGAGCTGTCTCTTCTTGAACTTTTTTGCCTTCACCTTACCATTTTTACCAGTGCTAAGCATAAGCCTTCTTGGCATTGGGTTTCTTCTCTAGTGTCTGGTTCTCAGCTTTTTTACCCACCATCTTGCAAGATGAGAAAGAGAACTAAGCTTCCTTTATGTATGCTTTTTTTCCATAATTTTATTGAAGAACAAAGAGTAATGAGGCAGTTTCAAATCAAATTATTTGAACAGATTCAATAATTAATACATCACATATTATTTTCTTAGTGGTTATTTGTTGTACAAGGTACAGACATGATATTCTTTTTACAAACACTCTTAGAGCGAATGCCTCTATTCATTGAATTAAGAGAATGTAGCTCTATACCTATCTTCTTTTTTTTGAGGCTGAATTATAATACCATTTCAATAGTTAATATTTTTTACATTGTTATCTTCCTAGTGGTTATCCATAGTACAAGAAGCAGACAGGATATCCTGTCCAAACACTATTACTACAAATCTTTCTTCTCATAGAATTAAGTGAAAGTAGCTGCATATTTATCCTGTTATGTATATACAAATACAGAATGGTCCTTCATTTCTATCCCTTTTTTTTATTTAGTCCTGTCAGAGATGGGGTATTCTATTGTCATCCAACTATTATAGGTACTTGAATTCAGTGAAATACTCCAACACAGTACAGCAGTCCTAAATAGTAGTGGGTTATCCAAAGAAGTTATTGACGAGAGCCCTTTACAGCTCAGCATATTATTATGGTTTTATTTTATATACCTAGTTTTTATATTTTTCTGCTGGATGGTTAAAACCAAGATAAACCAAGACCTATATGTTGGCTTTTAGTACTATGGTCATCCACTAGGTAAATAATTATTGAATTTTTGATATAATTCAGGTATAAAAAAATAAGATAAGTAAGCAACTACACTCTTAATTCACTCATAAGAGATATCTGCTAAAATAATATCTGTAAATATAATATCATGTATGTACCTTGTACAATACCAAAACGTTATGAAAACAGTTTGCAATGTATTAATTCATCGACTCTGTATGGTTAAGGTTTCTTGAAATTGTCTGATTGACATTTGTATTTTAATAAAATAAAAATAAATGAAAAAAATAACAAAAAACCCATAACTTTTGTATCAGATAAGGTCAGTCAGGTATGCTCGGGGTTTATCCTATAACCCTGTACCTCACTTTGTAGATCCCTTGTCAGTATCAGCCATGTGGACGAGACATGGCCATTGCTTGACTAGTTTGCTCTCTGTTAGAGCCTGAGAGAAAGTTTTCTCCCCTTGTGACTCTCCTTAGGCACAGTCTACATCATTGATCACATTCTTCTGTGGCTCCATAATTTGCTTGATCAGCAAACTTGGGCCACAACTGAGTTACTTGATGTTACAGTACAGGTTCTCCTATGTCCTGAGTCTTCACTGACCTTGAAAGGCCAAAATGTTGGCTGACCATGCAGCCTTTCCATTTCTCCAATTTTTGATATGCAAACTTAGGTTGTTAACCACCCAGAAGAGAAGCTGGTTATTATCCTGCAATATATGCAGTTCAGTTTACCCTATCTGTCTAAATATCAAACATCTTAGGTATAACATGGAACACGTATTTTCTGTCAAGTAATGATGTATCAAATTTTAAGTTCTCACAGAAAATGAGGAAAAAAATTTAAAAAATAATACTATACACATATTATTGCATGGAAATTTAGAAATCTAACCATATAGCCTTGTAGCAGAATAGACTTATAGCATTTTTTCCCCTTATGTCTTTTTCTTTTCATTTATTACCAAAAAAAGAAAGAAAAAAAAGAAACTTTTACTTGTGAGACAGTATAGCAATAATTGGTATGTCATGATGGGAAGTATATATTTAGCAGACCAGAATGGCAGATATTCCAAGCGTGACCGTTCTATTACCCATTGCTATCTCCAGTGCAGTTGCTTGGTTCACAGGTATCAGCATATATGGTAGTTGGGTTGAGAATCCTACCATTTAACTGCTACTTTCAAAAACCTGCTGATATTTCTCAGGATCTTTGCCTTGCTGGGTGCACACTTATAGTCCTGGCTATTTGGAGACCATAAAGGAGGGATCACCAGATTCCAGAAGTTCAAGTCCATCCGGGGCAACACAAGAGGCCCCATCTGGAAAGAAAGGCAAGAAGGCGAAAAGGGCAGGAAAAGAAAAGAAAATCAGCTTTGATGCCACTGCTTATGGCTCAGACAGAAATGGTGAAAAAGTACTCTTCAGCTTCATCTAAAAATTCTCTAGCACATGTGTTTGGAGAAAAAGCTGAGGGCCAGCTTCAGCAGAGACAGGTACTGCTCAGGGAATGTACAGACCTTGCAATCACTAGAATTTTAAAATAAAATCAAATTAGTTGCTGTCATACTGCCAAACACAAAAATCAATGAGAGAAGGAGCGTTTTTATAAACACTCTCTGGTGCATCCATTTTTAACTAGAAGAGATCTGTTCCTGTTCCCACACAGACACTTTCTATCTAAAAGAAAATTTTGTCACTCTAAGGATATTTTTCTTGGTGAAGTTCCAATTGCATATTTTTAAAGCTTACTCTGTAGAACCAAGCTGCTTGCAGCTTTAATTGCATAATTCTCTACAATATTTTTTTACTTATTAGACATTTAATAGGATGAACTAATTCACAAAAATCATTCTTATTAAAATGACATTGGTTCATTTAAATACATTTGTCCCATGTATTTTATGGGGGGAAAATCTTTTTAGAAAAAATACAGAGGAATGCATGATTTTGAATATGAGGACAGAGCCAGTTTCTGTACTAATGGGCCACATGGGGGCTGTGAAGAGCTTGTCATGAGATTCCTTGACTCCCCACTCTCCCCCTAAACGAAGCTCCTGCCTTTACTCTATGGAGCTCGTGATTTTCCCCGGGCTGCTGCACATGCTAGGTAAACACTCTGCGATGGATCTGCATCCCAGCCCTCAGTTCCTATTTTATAATATTAGATGGCGTGCCTAGATTGCAAATAGACTTTTGGGAAATCTGCAGTATAACACTCATTAACATTCTATAATATTCAAAATTTGTAACTATAGCAACACTGACAGTTTGATCTACAATGTCTTTCAAGTCAGGCATTATGGTGTACACTTATAATCCCAGCACTCTTGAAGACCAGGACTGGTGAATCCTGTTGTGGTTTGTATCTAGATGTCTCCACAAAGCCTCATGTGGTCATGTGGCAGGATTCTGGAGTTTGAAATGGATTTTTGTCCAGTGTTGGGACTATGAGCATGAGGGCTGCTGGGATTGTGGGCATGGGTGCTACACGCACCCTGGGGCTAGCTGCTGCATACAGGACAAGGGGAAGAAAGGGCTGCTCCCTGCTGCTGCTCCCTGTGCTCTAGCTGCTTTTGCTGTCTTGTGCTGCCATGAGCTGCTGCTCTCTGCCATGAGCCCGTCTGCCTTGGGAGCCAGCTGATTATGGACTGAAATTTGCACAAGCTGTGAGCTACATGAATGTTTTATTCCTTAATTCTGAGGGGCAGGTATTTTGTCTCAGCAATGAGAGAAAAGTAAGCAAGACAGATCCCAGGTTCAAGTCCATCTCAACCAAATTAGCAACTGAGGGGAAATACATCTAAATTTTGTGTTGATTTGTTTTCTTGGATGTTCCTTATTATTTAATTTTAAAAAGAATTTTGAAAAATTGTAAAGATAATAAAAACAATACAGAATTTTGCTAAACAAAATTTTAAGAATGCAACAATGGTTGTTATATTGCATACACAACATATAAGGATGTCTTCAAAATCCTTGTACAGATTACCAAACAGAAGCATAAAAAGTGGAGAAAATATTGGTCGAACGAATGAAAAGAAAAAGGAACATAAACATTAATTATTCCTTTCAATAGACCAGTAGAAAGGAACAGCAGTCCAATTACCCTATCCTATAATATTTTTTCTTCCTTCTTTCTTTTCTCCTTTTCCTCATCCCACTTGTTCCTTCCCTTTGAACAGTTTTTTTTTTTTCCCTTTCACAGTTTCTATTATACCTTTAAGTTCTATTTACTCTTTCAGGTTCTCTCAATAGGAAGACAATACAATGTCTGCATGTTCACACATGCAGGCCTGGTTTATTTAACTTATGAGTATGGTCTTCAGTAGCACGTGGGTTGGGAGATGAAGTTGTAGCTCCACATAAGGGCACTGGGTTCAATTACCCAGCACAAAAAGTATAAACACCAAAAGGTTCATGTGTTTCAGAGGAGGCTTTTGGCCTCCTGGGTTTCATAATTACTAGTGTGTTAATCCATTGATGAGCACATCTCTGGATGCTGCTAGGCAGTGGAGCCCAGCTGGAGGAGGCAGTTCATGCCGATGTGATCTAGGATGTGTTTCTGTCCCAAGTCCCTTGTCCTCTCTCTGGCTTTGTCCTTGCTCTCTGCTTCTCAGATCCCATTTAGCTAGCCACCTTCCTGCAGCCTGCCCTGAGCCTGCTGTTCCTTCTTCCTTGGAGCCAGCCAGCCCTGGCAGAGTCATCTGGAGCTATAACCCTAAGCCTCTCCTCCTTTAAGTGGCAGCTGGCAGCTATTTGTCCCATCAATGGAAAAGTTGGCTCATACAGCAACCAAGTTTTATTTTTTAATGCACTCTAAGATAAAAGAATTTTAAACACTATTTTAATTTTTTTTATTAGTACACATTGGCAGTATGTGAAATTTACATTCATCTTGGGAAATGTAACATAGCTTGTAGAAATGTTGTTTTCCATAGATAAACCCTGGACATTCATAGAAGGATACAGAACTCCATCTTTTCCAGATCACTGGGCACGTCCACCATGTGTACAACTGTCTAAGGTTCCTGAAACTGCACTCTGAAATAAGGCAGTGTCTCCACCCCTGTCTGCCACATTTGAATCAGTTGAAGACCTTCTAAAAATGGAAAAGCCTGGCTTAGGCCACAGACTAATTAAATAACAACCTCTGGCAGATGTGAAGCAGGCATTGGCATTTTCTAATGTTCCTCAGGTTATTTCCATATGTATGGAAATTTGAGAACCACTTAACTAAGTTCCCCCAGGCACTGTGATGCAGAAAGAAATTTCTATGTTATTCAGTGAAGCAAGTGACTCTAAGAGTATATTTCTGAAAGAAAAAAAAAAACAACAAAAGAAAAAGTACATCTCTGAACAGCTATTTTTTACCTTGTTATATATCATCTGTCATTGAAAGTTGGAACACTTTGCCTAAATTCCTCACTTATACTTGATTGAAAGTCATTGAATAACAAATCTGCACAGTCTACAAAACCTCTGCATTTATATTTCATATTGTTCTTCTTTTTTTAAAAAATGTATTTAGTAAAGGGTCTACAGGGTCTCACTACGTAGATCAAACTTTCAGTGACCCTCCTGTTTTCAGCCTCTCGGGTGCTAGGATTTAGGTATGCATCACAATGCCCAGTCAGTGCCCCAGGCTCAGAGTCTCCAGGGATCAAACCCTGGTCCCTGCACCTGCCTAAGGAGGTGCTTTAATCCACTGAGCTATCTTTCATATTGCTCTTGATCAAACACCTCAACATTCCTGCAGAAGTTTTGCACATGATGTAAATGAAGTTGGAAGGAGCGAAAAAAAAAAAAGAAAAAAAATTTTTTTTTTTATCAAAATGGCCAAGTCTAGGGAAAGGCAGGTATGTAAAATTATACATCAAGAACAGATTTTATTTTAATGCTATTTAATTAATTTTCATTTTCTGTTTCAATGCTTGCATTTTCTTCAACTACTAGGTGAATTTGGATTTTTAAATTTGTACAATTCAAAGTTCCCAAACTAAAATGAACAGTTGACCCCTATGTCAATCTACTTAACTGTTTCTCTGTGTAAACTATCAGTACCACTAAAAACAAGTGCCAAACTTTTTGCCTTCAAATGTCTTTTCATTCTTAAAAGAATGAAGGCAATCTTCTTCTTCTTCTTTTTTTTTTTTTTTGTATTTGGTACAGAGTCTTACTGCTTAGCTCAGACTCTTAGTGTGAGCACTCGTGACCCTCTTACTTTCAGCCTTCCCAGCACTGAGATTACAGGCATGTGCTACCATGCTTGGATTCTATAGCAAGCTCAATGTGCCCAGGGGCGAGGCCAGTGTGGCATACTGGACCAGGCCCATATTGGTTTTTGTACTAAGATACAATGCTCCACAACTCCAGCTCACTAGCCTGTTTTTCAGGAAGTCTGAACCCAGTGAAGTGAGTCTTACTTTAATAAACTCTCAAAGATCCCTTTTCATAACACTTAGGATCATTTGTCATCTTTCAAATATGTGACTTGATTAAAACCTATCTCCTAGAATAAGGTATAAGATTTATGAAATAATAGCCCTTACTTACATTCTACACTATTGAAAACTCATCATGTTGTGGGAGGATCAATAGCACTATGAAATCAAATGGATAAATGATAGTGTGAATGGAAGACCAGACTGCCCCTCCTTTAGAAGTAATTTAACTTGAGCCAACAATTGAAGAAGAGTGTTGACTGCTGTATACCAGAGGCTGAGAGAGTTACTGGGCATGGAGGGATGGGAAGTTTCACCAGATGGTACTAAGGATCAGGAAGTTTTGCTGGGCTGTTGTTCAGTACTATGACAGGGAGTGACAATGGTCTCCTATACGCACATTTCAAAAACCTAGGATTGTGAAAGTGTTTGCCATAAGAATGATAAATTATGAGAACACATGTGTATAGTGAAATCAAAATCCATTATCCAAGTAATACGCATGTTTTCATGTTTTATATATCAGTTAAAATTAATTTTATAAAATGATGAGGGACTCATAATTACTTATGTGAATCTGATCTGTTTCATGGTCATTTAATGCATTCCTATCTATAGGATGAATGTTTGTACTCACAATGTCCTTGACATTTTCTTGAGGAAAGAGAATTAAATACAGAGCATTCAATTGCTATGTAGAGGAAAAACTAACACAATTAGCACGCTATGTAGCAGGAGAAAAACAGGTCATGTGCAATCTGCAGCCAAGGACGGAATTTGATTTCAAAAGGTCCCTGACTACACTCCTTTGGTAAGGTTAATCTACTTTAGCTACAGCTCAAAATAGAAAAGGCGTGAGTTGAAAAGTCATGTTCTGATTGACTCCAGTACTCCCAAGCACTGTGACTTGGGGCATGTCATATATAGTCTCAGCTTTCTGAAATTAATTGCTAGTAAACAAAATAAGATGGCATTTCTAAAGAGCCAGCATGGTGCTGGAGACACAGTAGCTCTCTACATAATTATTAACTCTTATTAGAATATCTTATGGCTCCAGTGATCAAGTTAATTCATACACTTAACTCTAGAATGATCATTCTCAGTCCTCACTCCCTTCAGATCTATTTTTTTCCAGCAAAATATCACTGCTGTTAAATGTCATGGTAGCAGTTCAAAATTTATAAATCTAAAACTGAATATGTCATCTGCTTCCCCTTTCTCTAGATCTTTCACGTACCTTCCAACCTGTCCTGGTATACTTGGAGTTTTTAACAGCATTATCATTTGAATCAGTTAGGTAGGAGTTCAAATCCTAGCAGAGTGAACTTAGAGAAGTTTTTTAAGTTCTTTGAGTCTTATTCTTTTCATCTGTGAAATGAAGATAGTGATATCTCCTTCCTAGATTTACTGAAAAAATAAATAAACTTGTAGAGCATATTGTCTGATGCATAATGTTATGGTTTGCACCTAGCTGTCTCCACAAAGCTTCATGCAGTCATGGCTGGCTTCTGCAGTTTGTGATTAATTCATGGTTCAGTGCTGGGACTATGGGTGTGAGTGCTGCTCCCTGCCTGGGGCAGATAGTCTCAATGCAATATAAGGAAGGGGAGAGGCTTGCTAGGTATTGAAGCTGCTGCTCCTCCCTGTTTTCTGCCACCATGAAAGGCTGCCCTCTGCCACGTGGCACTCTGCCTTGGAGCCAGGTGAGTGTAGACTGAAACCTCCATAAATTGTGAGCTAAATAAGCCTTTTCTTTCTCTGTTTTGGGTGTCAGGTACTTTCTCATAGCAGTGAGAGAAAAGTAACTGAGACAGAATTTGGTACTAAGAAGTGAGGTCATTGCTCTGACTATAACTGAATATGTGGTTTAAGGCCCTTTGGAAATGGCTTATGGGAAGAGAGAGGAAAGGTCTGGAGATGCCCCCTGAAAAAGAAGTGCTGGAGCTCTGAGCTAAATAAACCTTTCTCCTTTTAACTTTAGGTGGCTGGTATTTTGCCTCAGCAATGAGAGAAAAGTCACTAAAACAGTATTGTTGTTAGGAATGTACAATAGTACAACCACTATGGAAAACATTATAGGGATTCTTCAAAAAACTAAAACTAGAAATTCTATCTGACTCAGCCATTTTCCTTCTAGGTATCTTCTGTAAGGTGTTAATCATGTTACAATGATACATGAATACCCATATTTATAGCATCACAACTTATAATTGATAGATCTTGGAGATAGCCTATATGCTTATGAATCGATAAATGGATAAAAATGTGGTATTCATACACAAAGAAGTATAATTATACCATATAGAATGATAAACTTGGGGTATTAATGGGTAAATGGGTGTACCTGCTGACCATAATATTAAGTGAAATAAATTAGACATGAATTTAAATATTGCATGGTTTCTCTTCTATGAGAAACCTAAAGTATAAATAAAGTGCAAAATAAAAGATAGATAATATGAGATCAGGAGATCTTTTCAAAGTGGAGAAGTGAACAAGAGATGGAGAGGGAGGAGATGGAGGAAAAGGGGCTGGAAAAAAGAATGGAAGGGAAAAAGTGGCTACAGAGCTTCTGCAAAGGTAGAAAGGACAAGGAGGTGGAAGAAATAGGGAAGGGCAGGAAGGGCAGGGAACAAAAAAGAAATTAAGATTGTTATGTGTATGTACCAACTCTCCATGATAAACATAGTTATTATGTACTGGAAATGTGCATTAATACAAATAAGTAAAAAAAAATTAAAAAACAATCTTTCTTCCAGTTTTCTCTCATAAACCCCTTTGCTCCGGCCCCATAAAGCCCTTTGCTCTGGCCCCAAAGTTGATGAGCTAGTAAAATCATCATTATTATGTGCTCTTAATTGCTCCATCTGATTCTTTTTTCTAGAAGTAAAGATTGAACATAAGGCTTTCACCATGAGCAATTTCTGTAATTTTTAATTTTTAGACAGGTTCTCACTTTGTTATCCAGGCTGAGATCAAATATGCATGCCGTCTTCCTGCTTCAACCTCACACAGCACTGCGATTATAGGCATTGGCCACCATACCTGCCCTTTGTATTATTTATTCTATTTTGTTATGTACATAGCAGCGACTATCTGGCATTAAACATCTGAGCCTTTTGTCACTTGCCTATCTGCATCTGTTTGAATGTAAGGCCCTGAAGAGAGGAAGCACATTTAAATGTGCATCCACACTGCGCTAAAGGATGACAGCTCACAGTGACGGTTGCCAGAATGCCTTCTTGAAAGTGCTGTGTAGATTACCCTGTGCACTGGATTAAAACCCTGAAGCAGTTTGCACCAGGACAATGAAGCTTTTCAAGCTGGGTTTTCAAGTCACTCCAGTACAGATCTCAGCCGCTTTACAACACCCAGGCTCCCACAGCTCCTCTAGTGAAGAGCACTCTCCACTTGCCTGTGAAGAAAGGAGTCTGGCCTGCATCAGTTTTTACTCTCTCTATTGTCCTTCTCTCTCTCTAATTCTTCAGCAGCTAGCTAGAAATGGCCTCTCCTTTGCTTGGAATCTCTTAGCATTTTATCTCCTGCTTCCTCTCCTTAGACCTTGAAAACTGCATCTACTATCTCTTTCTTTCTAAAATCCCCCACAGAGCTAAAATGTGATATAGAATGTGGAGTGGATTGTATCATACGAAAGCTCTTTCAGGATTAGTACATAAAGGCATAAATCTTTCAGGGGAAAATGCCTTCTTTTGTGTCCTTGAACATTCTTCCTTTTTGTTTGAGTCTTCTGAACTGACTCACTTTAAATATGACAAACTATACAAGCGAGAACAACAGAAGTCCCGTATCACTGATACTAAATCTTCTTTGCTAAGCAGCTCAGCCATTTATCTTAGCTTTTCTCACTCAAGACAACTTGCAAATTGCTTTCACCCACTCACCTGGGGTGAGTCATGCTCTCAGCCAGGTAAGAGGGAAGAATGCTGAGCAGTCAGTTTTCCATCTGAGACAGACAAGGACTTTAAAGAAGAATAGAATGGAAATAAAGCTTGTTAAATAAGGAGGGAATGGGAGGGGATTGAGAATTGAAGTGGAATCAGGATACATCAGATACAGGTACAGATTCCCTATGCTGACTATGATCATTTATGTATATGTAAATTGTGCCAATAAACAATAAAAAATTAAATAAAAAAGTGTTTTTATTTTCTTTTTCTGTTATTTTGTGACACATTCTTGTGTTCCTAAGCCTGTGAATGTCTGGCTTCTTTTTTTTTTTTTTTAGTTTAAAGATGGAAACTGTTTTGTACAGATTATTTGAAATACTTATCTCATATGTCATTGTGATGAATACGGGCTCTGCAACAACTTGTGAGAAAAGTAGAAACCACGCTACCCAATACAGACATCTAAGGGAATCCTAGATACATAATAGTTTATTAAAAGCCTTGAGCTTTTGTTATTTAGGAAACACTATGTCTCCTTGATCAAATGTAGCCCTTTATAATCCTTTGGAAGACAGAATAAGCCGTTCTTTCACTTCTTTCCCTCAGTAAAAGAATCTCTTCCTTCAGTAACCCTGTGGAAGAGAGTGACACTGCTCACCTAATCCTTTCTTTGAATTATGGCATCAGTTTTTCCATTTTTCTCTCTTCTTGGGCTAGGATAACCTGAGGGGTCATGGAAATAATGAGAGACTGTGAATTTCATTGTCTTCTCACAATACTAGCTGGATTCCCTGGGGCAAGTCAATTGGCTTCCATGGTGTCAATTACTTCAGCAGCATAGTGACAGCACAAGAAAATACAAGAAATGTATTTTTCAGAGTTTTGGAGACTACATGATTAAGATCAAGGTGCTGCAAGGTGACTTGAGGAGAAGGTTATTTCCTACATTTCCATAAGGCCACGTCTTTGCTGTCCTCTCCTGGCCTTTCCTCTCTGTATGTTTCCTGGTAGCTTCCCCAGCTTCTAAGGACCCTAAGATCTCTAAGACTCTACAATAATAAGCTCCTCTAACCTTAATCAACATCTTGAGGAGTCTGCCTCCAACTAGAATCCCATGGAAAGACAAAGCTTCAACACAGGACCTCCAAGAAGAGACAGTTCAGCTTGCAAGACAGTTCTACTTTCTGCTTTTATTTTTAAATCTGGAGTCACACTGACTGTGAGACACAGGCAAAGTGAGGAGAGCTCTGGCAGGGCCAGGGCCACACTCAAGTCCTTGCTTGCTGTCAGGTCATACTTGCACTTGAGATAATGAATTAGGTACAATCCTGTACCTTATTCTGTAGATCCTTTGTCATCCATGTGGATGAGTCACAGCCAATGCTTGACCAGTTTGCTCTCTATGAGAGCCTGAGAGAAAGTCATCAAAAACAAAAGCTACATCTTTTGGTATATAGGTCTTGATCTATCATGGTCTTAACCATCCAGCAGAAAAGTATAAAAATGAGGTATATAACGTGGAGCCATAATAATAAGTTGAGCTGTAAATGGCTATAGTCAACAACTTCTTCAGATGACTCACTATTATTGTGGAATGTTAGACTGTGTTGGAGTGTGTCACCAAGTTCAGGCACCTAAATTGGTTTAATGACATACATAAATAATGGATGTCCCAGAAAAGGAAATATACTAAGTCCTCTTTTTATTTTTGGAGGACACTCACACATAAGAGAAGAGAATGAATTTCAGAGTGTGAAAAGGCCATAGTCCTCCCAGTGGCCGATGGGATAGTTCTGTGACCACTTTGCTCCTCTTCATCCTCATTTCCAGTGTGTTATCCTCACCTCTTAAATTTGAACATACTTGCTGATCTTGTTCCCCCAATACCCTGCCATTAAATTTTTTTTTTTTTTTTTTTTTTTGTCTTTTTTGAGACAGGGTCTCACTGTGCAGTTCAGGCTGGCCTTAAGCTCACTTTGTAGCTCAGGCTGGTCTCGAACTCACAACAATCCTCCTGCCTCAGCCTCCCTAGTGCTGGGATTACAGGCATGCACCACCACGCCCGGCAGCTGCCATTAAAATTTGATCTCCATTTCACACAGGAATACCACAAGCTTGTTAGCAATACAGAATCTCAGGCCATCTGAATCTAAGTGACATGTGCACATTCCTATTTGAGGAGCATTATTCTACTACTCTAAGCCTCCTTGACTCAGGGCCTTTGCATTTATCCTGTTCATCCTGTCCTTATTTCACCTTTTGGGTCACAGCTTAAAAGTCATCTTTTTCCTTTCTCTCTCCTAGTCTATTTAAAGGAATTGTCTTCGTGTTACTCTATCAGCACATTATTTCTAGCTTAACACTTGTTACAACCCCCACTTTATCAGTGTGTTGTGCAAGTAGCCGACTTTGTCTAGCCCATTTCACTTTCTGTTCCTTCAGGTCAACTTTGGCCAGTAAATATTAAACTTATCTTGATTCTTCCAAGAGAAAGAACATATTCCCCTAACTTTTAGGACAACATATTGTCGCAGTGGTTACATTCTGAGATGTTGTTAATTTCACACTGTGCCTAATTTATAAACCAAACTATCACAGGTAGCATGGAAAGGAGAAAGCACCATGTTCATCTGGTTCAGTACAATCCCCAGTTCCAGGTGTGCGTAGGGCATCTTGGAACACATGCCCTGGAGAAGAGGGTCTTCCATTTTTGCTTTGAGCCAGCTGTCTCCATCCTTCAGTTTCCTGTAGTCGAATGTCATATCAGCTTGTTCAGTAAGTGTGTCTTAGCAGCGTCACATGGCACATTCTGCATGAGTGGCAAAGGGTCACTCAATGAATGAAGAACAAATTGTTCTCTATGCTCTTTTGCCTGCCTGAGTCTGCAAAGCCTTCGCGCTTCCTTGCTTGCTTGCACTCTGTATTTCAGCTCAGCTGAAACTGTTTATGGATCTGTGTCCTCTCTCTCCTACCTGCCTCTCAAGTTATCATTCTCTTATACACTTGCACAGGCCACTGAACCCAAAATTGTCCTGCCAGTGAACTCATATTTGCCCTCTGAGGCTCTGCGCAGGTACTCTAGAAAGGGAGGCTGCCAGCCCGACTTGAGTATAATTATGCATAGAACTTAGTGAAGTTTGAATGCAAATGTCTACTATGACACAAGATCCTACTGAGAGAAATGAATTAGTCATTTCCCCCATGTGTATTTTCATTGTTTAATACAGTGCATAGAACAAAGAGTTGCCCAGTGAATTGCCTGTGAATTTTGAAACAGGAGAAATGCAAGATGCTCTTAGAAGACTGTGAGAACAGCACTTGTGTGTGCTTCAAAGTTTTCACATGAAACATCCTCCCAGGATATCAGAGTCCCCAAGGCCCTGTGGATAGTTTTCTTGAAGAAAAAGTAATTTTCATATGTATTCCTTTCATCCTCCAGCAGTCCTGGTGTGATAATCCAAATCAAATAAACACTTCATTTGTCTCACTTTCTCAAGTTAACCTAACTCCTAAATATAAAAATAAGCAAATATACATCTTTGGCTTAGAGGCCACTTTTCCCTCATCTTTGTGGACTTATAAATTTGTCATCCAGTGTGGGGTGCCCTGATACGGCCACCTTAGTGCATCAACATTCTGGGTAAGATGGCTTGTTTTACAAATCACAGTCTACTTGTTAATCCTCTGTGCTCTATCATATTTGTATGCTAGTGGAGGAAGAATTCTGCCGAGTGACTGATTGCTTACCTAGTAGACCCCACCCAGAACATGCAGAAGCATGATGGGACACTTGGAAAAGACCTATGGCCAATTGTATTTTAAAATGGTTCTGCCTTAATTACCCAGAGAAGGGCTGAGGACAGTAAGCTTTTGGAGCTTCCCATAGATTTCTTACATGTAGCCAGAGGTTAGAGAGATGTTTTTGGAGACTATGAATGAAAGTATAATAGATGATTGTATTTTGTACTGGAGAGTCAAACTCAGGACCTTGCTCTTGCTAGGCAGGTACTATGCACTACGCAGGAACTATATCCCTCACCTGATGATATTTTTAAGCAAATGCAGAGACAGAACTAGGTTTCTATCTTTTCTCAGACCTGAGAGGTGATAGGTAAGAAGCAGTGTCTTCCTTCTCTTTAATTCTCAAAATTACACACTGTAATACACCTGGCATTTATCTTAGGGGAGAAGTCTTTCAGGGCCGTAAGAGTCACACATCCCAGTGGCACCCACAGGTCAGAGTCCCCAGCAGTTATCTATTGTAATGAAAACATTGTCAGTGTATGTGCATTACTCAAATGTGTCCTCCAGTCTTTTGTACCAACCTGTACATTTCTATAATAAGCCATTCGATCAAACCTCAATTATTTTGCAATGTTTGATTAAACAAAATCAGCACCAAAACAATTCTATTGGGATTAATTGACATCTTCTTTCAGAGAAATTAGCCACTTGGTCATGCTTTTGTAGTAACAATCTTCCCCAATTTCAATGGCCATATCTAAACACAGTTCTTGAGGACTGATTCAAAGGTTGACTACAACTTCACAGATTATTTTTCAAAACAGTTACCATATCAACAGTTCAAAAATTATTCAGCCTAATAGACAGCATTACAATATTCATAAGTCTTGGCAGTTAAGATTTAACTATGAAAGCCTTGTAATTAGTTTCTTAATCCAGAGCTTTAAAATGATAATGGTTTAATGCCTAGACTATGTCAATAACATTTAAGGAACACAATTTGCTGAAATATACAGTCCCTTAATTCTATTATGAAACAAATGAGACAAGAATGAAATTAGACTGGGCCTGTTTCGGATCAATAACTTTCTGGGCCTAATAACAGGCATTATTTTAATTTTCTTAATCATCAAAATCACGACTGTTATCTTGATCTCTCCCTTTCTCCCAGGACAAATCTCCTGAGCTTGCAGACTTCTGCTGTGTCCTGAAGCCTAATGTCAGTGCTGGGAGCTCTTCCTGAACACTTTTCTTTGCAATTATTTTTAATAATACGAATTGTACACTATTTGAACATAGTGAATGAGCTTAAGTTTTGAATAGTAGGTCAGTACTTTCAGTTGCAATGGTCTTTATACCAAAGACTTAACCAGAAAGTTTTATTGTATCTTAGCCATTCAAAAAGGATCTTACCTTTTTATCTTCCAATAATATAGTTATCATTGAACACTCACTGTATTTGCCATGTCAAATAGTAAATGCATACTGTCTCTAATTTATTAAAAACTATACAGGGAGGGGCTGGCCAGATAGCTCAGCAAACTAAAGTGCCTGCTTAGGCACAGCGCAGTGGCCAGGGCTCCACCCCACGCATGCCATGCCAACCCCGCTCCTGGGGTACACTGAGATGGCAATTGAGACTGGGTGTGGTGGTGCACACCTGTAATCCTAGTGCTTGAGAGGCTGGAAACAGGAGAATCACTAAGAGTCCAATCTACATAGTGAGACCCTGTAGATCCTTTGGACCCTGTAGCAAGTACACAAAGTTAAAAATAAAAAAAGCTAGCAGGGAAATCTTCCTTAAACTCTTGAGACATTAGGCTTGACTTCAGGTATTATGTATTTAATATAACCTCTCTATTTATAAGCAGATGTACACTCGTTTGAAAAATAAATTATCAAAAAATTTTAAGAACTGTTTGTGTTAATAAATCTGAAACTCAATGAAGAGTGTATCTGATGTCCTGAAAAGCCAGGCAACCTAGCATCCTTGCAAACAACTTGTATGGAGGTAAATGCACTTCCCAGGGTTTGTTTGGTTGGTTGGTTTATACAGGTCTACAGGGTCTCACTATGTAAATTAGACTTATAATGATCTGCCTGTATTCTGCCACCCAAGAGCTGGGATTATAGGTGTGCACCACTACACCCAGTCTCAATCTCAATCTCAGTGCTCCCCTGGAGCAGGGCCTGCATGGCACACTGGGATTCTAACCTCTTGGGCCCTGAGTCTGCCTAAACTGGTGCTTTATTCTGCTGAGCTATCTAGCCAGCCCTTCTTTTCATGTTTTAATGCATTTATGAGTACCACCTTTGCTAACTGCAAATGTTAATTTTAATGCCACTCCCTAAGATACCAAAAGACAGTAGAGGAAAAACAAGTAACTACAAGAAGCTTTAAAGCATCAAGTATTAAGTGCTGACTCTGACTATTTCTATGGACCACTACTCCTCATTCAATATTAAGGACCCTGGTGTTATGGTCCGGGGTAAAGACTGGTTTCATTTGTAAAAGGCTTAAATAACAGAACAAAAACAAGCTCTTCATATTTCTGCCACTGCTCAACATTATTTCTTATAACGTTAATTATAAATTAGTTGAAGAAAGTTATTGAGTTCAAGTGTTACACTATTTGCAAGATGTTTGACGTTTGGCTATCATTTTCATGAAGAAACTTCAGCTTCTGAAGAAAAGTGCTCCAGAAGATCTGGCATGAATCATTCAGTGCTTCTCTGCTCCCTCTTTGCTTCCATCTCTTTTGGAAACCATGACAGTATAGGCTCCATCCCTTGGCAGACCCTACGCCTTGGCCATAGTGAGCAATTTCCTGATCATTTGGAGTTTGTCATCCAGGCAAGGCATGAGCAATCTCAAACTTCACCTTCAGCAGACAAAGGGCATCTTGTTTGAACCACTGTAGACTTGTAGTCAGCATCTTGAGGGAGTGTGCTTATGTCAGTATCCTGAGGACTGGAATTCTACCTTGTTGTGTAAAATGCCAACATAAAGTGGGTACCAAGAAAGCATTTTGTGATGCAAAGCTGGATGTAGGTTTGGGGTTTATACAAAATATCTTAGTTACTTTCCTTGTCCTTGAATGAAAATATCCAACAGCCACAACTTAAACCCACTTGGGCTCACAGTTACAGTCCCTTCTCAGCTTGCTCCATTGGCACAGTGGAAGGGTCTGGACAGAGGAGAGTTGCTCAACATTACCAAGAATCAGATTGAAAAGGGAGGAGCTGGGAAGGGAGGTGTGCCCTTTTAGGTCCCGCCCAGGTCACCCACCTTTTCTGGCCACACTCCAACTTCTATCAACAATGCAGCTATCTCATCCCATGAGGCAATCACCTTCCAAAAGCATTATGCTGAGCACGTGAGACATTGATTGCACATAACACAAATCTCCCATAGAACATCTGTTTTCCTGTTCATTAATTGTGCATTCTTTAGCTAGTCATAATCTTTCAGAATCTTCTTTGATTAATAAGGCTTGGCCAATGCATTCACAATTGATACTACTTCCTAGAATTTTACTGGAATGATAAAACAACAAATGAAAAGTACCCAAAATGTAAGAGATGTGGGTAATTTCATTCTTCTTCTTCTTCTTCTTCTTCTTCTTCTTCTTCTTCTTCTTCTTCTTCTTCTTCTTCTTCTTCTTCTTCTTCTTCTTTTTCCTCTTTCTCTCTCTCCCTCCCCCTCATTCTATATATGTTTTCACATACAGAAATTTAGTACATATATTAATTGTGAAGTGGTCATACTACAAAGCTACTTCATGTATTCCTTCCAGAGCCTGACACTATCTTTATAAATGGCATGAAGACAATTTATAAAATTATCTTCTCAGTGGTATTCAAGATTTTCTCTTCCTTCTTCCATATCATCCCTCTGCCATACCCTCTGTGTGCCCACCAGAGCTGCCTGCATGCATTTCCTCTTACTGTGTCCTCTAGAGACACAGGTCTTTCAAATGTCTTGTAGTCTTTTTTTTTTTCTTTTTTTTTTTTTGTATGTGTATTTTTTTAGGGAAGGGTCTACAGAGTGTTCAGGATCTCACTACTAGACAGGAGTTGTAGTGATCCCCCTGTTTACAGCCTCCCAAGAGCTGGGATTACAGGCGTGCACCATCATGCCCAGTCCCAATTGCTGTCTCAGGGTGCCCCAGGGGCAGGACCTGCACAGCAGGCCCTGGGATTGAACCTCGGGTCCCTGAACCTGCTTGCAGGCACTTTAATCTACTGAGCTATTTGGCCAATCCTCTGTCATGTAGTCTTAAGTGCTTAGAAGACATTCTACTCTGACTCACTCATATCTGCTCAGGGCTACAGTCCATACAAATAGCAAACCTGATTGTTGTTGTTTGCATCTGTGATGGCTCCCAAAGCCCATGTAGTATGGGCCGGCACACCCGGCCTTGCTACTATGGAAAGGTGATGGAAATTTTAGGACATGGAGCCGAGGTCATGAAGTCAGGCCATGGAAGGGAACGCGGGTAACCCAGTTTTTTTCTCTCTGTCTGCTTGTGCGCTGCCACAGGCTTAGTAGTTTTCCTCCGCTACATGGCCCCACCATGATGAACAGTGCTGTCATGGGCAAAAAGAAATGGAGCCAAAAATTATCATAGAATAACACTTCTGAAAGTGTGTCTCAAAGTAAGCCTGCACTTCTCTGGCATGGGTCTCTCTGGTTATTTTATCACAGTGATGAACAGTTAACAGACTCTTTTTTTCTTTTTAAAGCTGAACACAGAGGTTTTAATTTAGAACAAACAACTAGTACATTGGATATCATACTGGCCATGGGTTTGCCACCTCTGTAGTCTGATATAAACATGTATTTTGGAAGTTTCTCTTCTCTTCTTAAAACCTACAAACATTCTTGTCTTAGGATAAAATCTGAACTCCAAGCTCTTGTTCATGAATTAAATTTATTATTTTTTCTCTTAGCAACCAGGGACAATTCATGAAAGAACAAAAAAATGATTTTAACTAATTCCCTCTTCATGCATATAATAAGAAAGCAATTTTAAATAAAATAAATTCTATATTTATTTAAGTTTGAATTCTAAAATTAAATATGTCTTAATACAGTAATAACTATTAAGACTACTATTAATATCATATTTCTTCATTAAAATAAAAAGCAAATTATACTAAATTTAAAGTAGTACTTCTCAAATATTTTTCCACTGTAAAATATTTAAGGAGATATGTTTCACATAGGAAATAGAAAAGGAAAGAAATATCAAAATAAGTGATAGGTACATAGGGTGTGTGTGTGTGTGTGTGTGTGTGTGTGTGTAAAAGAGAGAGACAGATAGAAACAGAGACAGACAAAGAGAGGAAGGAGGGCTAGGGAGATGGCTCAGAAAAAAAAAAGTTGAATAAAATTTAGCATTAAATTAGTTTTTCTACTTAACCTTTATTTATTTATTTATTTATTTATTTATTTATTTATTTATTTATTTATTTATTTATTTATGTATTTATTTATTTTGTGGTACTGGGGATTGAACTCAGGACCTTGTGCTTGCCAAGCAGGAGCTTATGCTGCTGAGCTATCGCCCAAGCTCTTAACCTTTATTTAAATGAAACTGTTTTCTAGTTCATAATCATACTCTTAGAAAAAAAAAAACAAGTGTTGAAGTATTTTTAAACACTACTGGAAACTGAATACTGTATCTGACAACTTCAGAAATATTGGACACAGCTTTCACGATAGATGAGTAAGTATATACTCAAAAGTTTAAAGTTTGAGTTTTAGCTTAGAGGGCTGGTGAAATAGCTCAGAGAATTAAAGTGCCTGCATGCAGGCGCAAGGGCTGGAGGTTCAATCCCTAGGCCTGCCATGCCGGCTGCACCTCGCAGGGCAGGCTGAGATGGCAATTGAGATTGAGTGTGTGTGGCTCGTGCCTGTAATCCCAGCTCCTGGAATTAGGCTGGAAACAGGCAGATCACTAACAGTCTGATCTAGTAGTGAGGCCCTGAACACCTTGTAGACCATTCCCTAAAATACAAAAATAAATACATAAATAAATAAATAAATAATTTTTTTAGCTTGGAGGAAAAGAAGGACTCCCTATCAGGTCTCTGTATTCATGTCTGGGATGCATCTCTTCATATTTTTGAATTTAGACAAGTTTTTAAGAAGACTCTTATTTAATTCCTGTTTTGCCTCAATTTGTAGCTGTCCTCAACACTGAAAAAAGCTGCAGCCTCAGCATCTCAGTGAGTGCTCAGCTGTATCAAACACTCGATCAGTTGTCTGTCAGCAGCATTTAAAATTCTGGCAGACTGAATGTGATCTGCCTTCTGGTCAAAGAGGAAGTGAGAGCAGTGTGGCCTTAATCTCCTCCGCTCTGCCTTCCTAAGGTGAGGCTGAGCTGGTATCGCGAGGAGCACTGGCTGCCCTGCTCCCTCTCGGCTCCTCTCTTGGCCAACAAATGCACCACCCTTTGCCAATTGTGTGTGGACAAAGTGGTCTGCTGACCGGCACTGATGCACATTCCTGCTGCGCTAGGAATGGAACCCAATTCTAAAATACAATTTCAGTGACTGGCATGGCTCACAAAAATATTGCTCAATAAATAAAAACTATTTTTACTTAATGCAAAGCACTGCATAAGGAGTTTCTCTTGAATTGTTACGATGCGTGGTTTTGTCCAGAGGTCACGTGTTTTCTCACATGATGTCATCTATGGTGAGAAAAAGAACACTTGTCCACTTTCATGCAGCCTCTGCAGTGTGACATTCCAAGTAAGCACTTCCCTGGCAAGTGCAAGGACCTCAGTTCAATCACTATATATATATATATATATATATATATATATATATATATATATATATATATATATATATATGGAACATGCTTTATTGAATGCTGTCTGGAATATGAGAAAGATGAAAATTTTATGACGTCTTTGACCACTTGAGGCCACAATCTGTAACAACTAGTCATACAAAAATTTGCCTGTGGGCTAAGGAGATAGCTCTGCTGCTCTGAAAAAATAAACACTAAATAGAAGCACAATAGTAATCAGTTAAAAATTGTGTCTTATGGTACTGGTACTGAAAACTCCTAGTTCTCTTTCTCTTGCCTTTTGTAAATTGACAAAAGGTAATAAAAATAGGCAAATGACATAAAACCAGAAAATGACATAAGACCAACAAACGTTGCATTACTTTTTACTTTCAGAAAATTCTGGTCTTCTATGACTCAGAGTATGTTTTTTTTTGTTTTTTGTTTTTTGTTTTTTGAGACAGGGTCTCACTTTGCAGTTCAGGCTGGCCTCAAATTCACTTGGTAGCTCAGGTTGGTCTTGAACTCACAACAATCCTCCTGCTTCAGCCTCCTGAGTGCTGGGATTACAGGCATGTGCCACCATGCCGGCCAAAATATGTTTTATAATAAGCAATGAATTAATTTTGCTCAGTGCCCTGATTACTTTTCTTGTTTCTGAGACAAAATACCTGACACCAAAAATTAAAGGAAGAAGGGCCTATTTAGTTCCCAGTTTGTGGAGGCTTCAAAGCATCATTCACTGGCTTCAAGGCCAACTGACACATGGCAGAGAGAAGTTGCTCATGGTGGTGAAAGACAGCAAAAGCATCAAGCTCAAAAAGGGAAAGAAGACAAGTCTCTTTTCCTCCCCCATACTCCATGAAGAGTCCCTGCCCTAGGGTGGGTGTAGCACTCACAGCCCCAATCCCAGCACTACACAATGAAACAATCACAAACTCTAGATCTAGCAGCCCACGAAAGCCCATCCTCCTTGACCACATGAGGCCACAAAATATAATGACTTGTCATACTAAAATGTGTCAGTAGGCTATGGAGACAGGTCCGCAGTCTAAGCACCTACCTCTCAAGCTCAAGGATCTGGGTTCAGTCCCTGGTACAGCATTCCCTGGAGATGCTGTGCATGCCTCAGAAACTGGGCATGCCTGTAAATCCAGCACTGGGAAGGCTGAGATAGGAGGCTCATTATGAGTTCAAGCTGCATAGTGAGATTCTGTACCAAACAAACAAATAAATAAATAAATAAATGATTTTTAAAAACTGCCTACATAATACTATCCCTGAGAAGCTTAACGTCCTATATCAAAGTTAGCAAGAAATATTACAACTCAGGCAAAGACAGAATGACTGCTGGTCATCTAGTCCTAGAAGACCTATTCTTCTCTGTTTATAATCCCTTAACTGGATCTTTGCTAAAAACTGTAATTGGTAGTGTAGTCGACAAGACCTGCTTGTCTCGCCTCCCTGTCCCCCCCGCCTTGCTCGACATGCCATGATCATTTTGTTGCTGATTGTGTCCTCCTCCCTCTGGTGCAGTGCTCCTCCCCTCTTGCCAAGGCCAGTCCTCCTGTTTTGGTTTTCACCCTCATCCTCCCAGTCACTTCTGAATGGCATCCCTATCACTCATTTAGATGAAATTCGCTTGCAAAGGGCTCACATGGCATCATTCATGGTCACAAAGGTAGTTCCATGGCTCACACAAAAGAACACAAGATTCGCTTCTATCCCCTCTACCAAGTGCAAGGCTTGACAAGGGCAGGAATAGCATTTTTGCTCAGCAATGGAATCCTCCAACAGTAACACAATGCGTGGCATAAAATGCACAGCCCACAATGCCACTAAATAATTAACAAAAAGCATCACTCTGTACAATAGCAGGCAGTAGGGGCTCAGAGTTTATTGTCATGTGCCTTCACTGTCTTGGATACTTAATGTGCAGCTTCACACTGCATCTCTGTGACAAGCAGAATCATCTGAAGACTCACTTCACAGAGGGGGGATAATGGCTGCACCCTGGGTGATGTAGACTGAATGTTTAGTTTTTTCCAAAGTTCTTGTTGGAATCTAATCAGGATTGTGATGATGCAATGCTGTAGGGCCCTTGAGGTGATTAAATGTGATGAATGTGATTAAAACCTTAAAAAAGACTCCAGAAAACTGCCTTTCTTTACTATCATGTGAGGATAAAAAGCAGGCATGAAATCTTCCAGCATCTCAACCTAGGCTTCCATAAACGTCCAGGAAAAAAAAAAATTCTGTTATTCAGTGAGCTGGTTTATGACATTTTGTGACAGCAGCCCAACTGAACTATGGAAGAGGTAAATCTCCCAAAATACTGGCTCCCCTTTTAGTATTTCAATTAGAAGTAAATTTTACAAATATAGGCTATGGTTGGAGCAGATGCAGGAGCGTATGGCTGCAGAATGAGACAACTGCTCAGGCAGCAGGGGTGTAAATGGGGCCACAACACACAGAATGAAAGCGCGCCTTGAGCAAGGACATGAGGTGCTGCTCGTCCTTCCTGGTGAGGAGGAGGGGCCCTTGCTCAGTTGCAAGTGTCCGCCTCCCGTGGAAGTGTTGGCAAGTGAAACGATTGGCACAGCCACCATTCCAGTGCCAAACGGAAAATCTAGATTTCAAGCAGCTATGCTGTATGCTTATGTTTTAATTTTCCATCAAATGATAGAGTCAGGCCCAGTGGTACATGCCTATAAGCCCTGTACTCTGGGAGGCTAAAGCAGGAAGAATTGAAGTTCAAATCTAGCCTGGACAATTTAGTGGCTTAGTGACAGTCTGTCTCGAAATAAAGTTTTGTTTTGTTTATAAGTAGGGTGGGGCTGTATCACATTGTGAAAGTCTTGGGTTCATTTTCCAGTACCAAGAAAATAAAAGATAATTAGGACTAAAAGGAATCATTAAGAGAAAAGCTAGTTGAACACAGAATTTTACAAGAGAAAAGAGCATCAGTAGCTCTGCAAAATTTAGGTTGGAATTGAAACCATGCATGTACCCCAGACAGAGCCGTGATTAGGAGGCTGGTGTGGAACCCTGACGAGGAGCTGGAAGGGAAGATGTCGTAAAGGCTGCTACACTTCTGGTGAGCAGAGGCCCAGGTGAAATTTCACAGTAACACGGGAACAGGGATAGTCCATAGTTTTCTCACTGTTTTGGATCTAAAATGTGCCCTGAAGTTTTCATGTTCTTGGAAGATTCTGGACCACAGGAGTGCTATGCTCATCCCTGGATTCCATGAAACCATGAGCTCAAATAAGCCTTACCTCTTTTAAGCTGCAGTGGTGAGGTATTGTGTCCAAATGATAAGAAGGTTAATGAATATACTAATGTTGGGTCCTTCTGTTCCACTGGTCAACACTGGATTTCTATTTTGTTTGTTTGTTAATGACCTCCTGCTGTCCTACTGTACATAGTCTTATGGGTACTTATCAATAGCATGCAATTGCATGGTCAGGGACAAAGGTAAATGTACTATCTATGGCAACAGCACTCACTGTTTTCACACCACTTGTGCTTGTTCCCTGCCCTGCCTTTCCCACAGGACAGTGTAGAGAGGTTCACATGTATAACTGTACATGTTGTGAGTTATTTTACAAGTAAAGAACCCTGAGTTTAAGAAGCTCAAATATTGTAGTGGTGCTTCCATGGAAACCTCTGAAATCTTTCTTATGGATATGATTTTTATTATCCTGTGATGTACTTTTTCAGAAGCTTACTAGTCCAGGTGTGGTGGTGCATACTATAACCCCAGTATTCTGTGAGGCTGAAGGAGAGGGACTGAATGTTCCTTCTCAGTCAGGGTAACTTGGAAAGACTGTCTCAAATTGGAGAGAGAGGGAGAGGGAGAGGGGGAGGGAGACTGAGAGAGAGAGAGAGAGAGAGAGAGAGAGAGAGAGAGAGAGAGAGAGAAATATATGGGTCCATTTCCCAATACCATCAAAAATGAGCCTTAACCTGTCTTCCAATGTTTACTGTATAAGTATCCTTTAAAAAGTCTCAGACAGGGGCTGGAGAGATGGCTCAGTGGAATAAGCCTTTCCCTGGCAAGCACATGGGCCTGAGTTTAATCCCCGGTTCCACAAAAAAAGAAAAAAAACAAAGTCTCAGACATACAAGCTTAAATATCAGATGCTCCTCGTACATGAGAAACTCAAAAATATAAATTAAAAAAGATACTGAGTAAAAGAGCGATACAGCTTTTTGAAAAGGAGTTCAGAAGATAGAAGGAGAAGATAGGTAGAGAAAACAATGAGGGAAGATGAAGAAAAGAACTGCGATGTGCTGTGTACATGGGCAAAATTCCCCTGAGGAATGGGACCACTGTGTATTGTGAATTTGTTCTAAATTGATCACATAAAAAATGAAAGAAAGAGTCTGGAACAGGAGCCAAACCCTTCCAGTCCCAAGAGCTGCAGACTTAGTGGTCCATGGATAACTGCTTTCCGTTTCCCAAGTGTAATGGGGAGGTTCAGAATCACCACACAGGCGCCGTTCCATTGCTGGTGTCCCTGGCTTCAGGGCTTATGCTCCTGGCACTGGGCACCGCTGCTGCCACAGTTTGTTGAGCAGGGTTTACAGTCTAAAGGAATTAAAAAGAAAGCCAGGTAAGGCAGAAGAAGCCTGGAGATGGGGGGGGGCTGGAATGTAAATCAGGGTCTGCCAACTACAGATCAGGTGGTCTTGCGCTACTCTGAGCTTCTGAAAACAGTGTAGGGATACAGAGACCAAGTTGGAACCTTGTGTGGTGATGTTTGCAGGGTTTCAAATAAAATGAAGTCTGTTTACTTGAGAAAATGAATAAAAGATATGATCAGTCAGCCCATTAAAAGAAAAACAAGAAAAGGAAATGGGAGAACTTCTGATCCTATGAATAAAGCTGAGCATGACTCAGAACGGGAAAGCGTGCCTTACAATCCCTCAGAGACCGCTGTTCACCTGTCAAATTGGCAATTCAGCATTTGGGCTACTCCTTCGGGGTTTCTAGAGCAGGCACTTCCCACGCTGTTGCATTGGAAATAAAAAGTGATTCATCTCAGCACTCCATAGTAGCAAAAGACGGAACACAACCAGGGGTCCAGCAATTCAGTGAATTATTACACAAATTTAGAGACTAAAAGTAGTTGAACAGTGTTACAAAACAAACAGCTCTGAGCACCGGTACTTGCCTGTCTCCCCAGCACTCTCAGAGCTGAGACAAGAAGATCACAAGGTAAAGCCTGCCTCGCCAATGCAGCAGTTCAGGGGTACTTCCTACCTCACACCTCCCTGAGATGATTCAAGAAAGCACCTATAGTTGTGACTTGGTATGATGGCCTAGGCGCAGATCCCAGAATTACAAGCTAAAAACCTGCCTACCTGAATGGGAAGACAACCAAAATCTATTATCAGGATGCGTGGGGGGAGGGGCACAATATGTAATGGAGTATAGCACATTATACTTGATATGAAGAGAGAGAGGATGAGGGCACTAAAAGTATTTATTTCCATTTACTTGGTTGTCTTTGTTACTTTTCTCTCATTGCTGGGACAAATACCTGGCACCCTGAATTTAGGAAAGGAGAGGGCTGAGGTCACAGTTTGTGGAGGGTTTAGTCCATAATAAGCTGGCTCTAAGGCAGGGTGATAGCAGGAAGCAGCAAAAGCAGTAGAGCAAAAATGTGAAGCAAAAAAATCAAGCTTCCTCCCCTCCCATCTATTGTATGCAGACTGCTGGGCCCAGAGCAGGTAAAGAACTCGTACCCATAATACCAGCATGGGAGCATGAATCATTGGCAAACTCTAGCCTGCACCCCTGAGTTCCTGATGCATTGGGGGGACATCTAGGCACAATCTGTAACAGTGGGTACATCAGAAGTACTTGGAATAATATTTAGAAAGAGACACTGACAGTATTATACATTGTAGTTATGCTTGATATAATCAGTTCAGCATTTTCAGTGAGTTTTGTTTGTTTTGATCATCTAAATACATTTCCTTTAAAAATGAAATTTGAAAACATAAACACCAAAATTTCATGATGGAGGCCTTATTTTTCTGCTTTTGGTTTTCAGAACAGGAAAAGTTTGTCCCTTGGGATTTCTTTCACTAGGCAATTTCAAAATCTTCTGGCATCACTGTCACTTGTGAAAACAGAATTGATTTTTCCATTAGAAAGTAGAGCATGGATTCGGACTTGTTGCTGGATTTTCTTTGTCAGCATCTTGCCTGTCTTGATTAAGATACTAAAAGAAACCCTTACATTTGGTTTTCAAAGCTACTTCAGGGAAAGTCTTCCTCCAAGTTGTACATATAATAGATTAAGTGCTTCAATTGTACTCATTCTTTTGTCCAAGTCTGTTTCTTGTTCCTATGACAAAGTACCCAAGACTGGGTGATTTATAAAGAATAAATGTTTATTTCACAGTTTTGCACTCAGGAAGCCTAAGATTATGGCACTGGCATCTGGTGGCCACCTTCATGCTATATCACACATGGTAAGGGCGTTACAAGGGAAGACAGAGCAAGCCTGCCAACTCCTGTCTCTTTCCCTCTAACACAGCCACAGATGCCATTCAGAAACTTACCTAATGCTAAGTGCATTTCAAAGGCCCCACCCTCCAAGTTCCATTATTACTAATTTGGGGAATAACCCATCGGAACATATTCCAAGCTGTAGTTGTCTCTACCCAGGCATTCACCCTGCTTCACACTGTCTTAGCAAAAGGCTATGAGACCACGAGGGGGATAAAAATTCTGTTTGTAACATTTTCTAATTTCCAATGCAATTGATTTCAAGTTATCATAATGTCATGAGACACCATCCAATTAAATAGCATTTCAGCCACACAGATGTGACAGCTAGAAATAATCTTAAGAGCAGAGATAATAGTAAAATGTAGTGAAATAATTAGGAAGGGTTGTGTTTTGAGTATTTACTGCTTTTGCTTTTAATTCAGTATGTTTAATGATAAGTTGATACCATTTAATTTGAATAACAATTTTGTTCAAAATCTGGCTTTCAAAGTTTCTAAAACTCTAACAGAGTTCTCACAAGCTACTGTGTATCCCGGGACATCCATGGCCAGGCCCCAAAGCTCAACGTTGAATTCTCTTTCCACATGCTGTTGATGAAGTTGATTGTAGAAAAACTAAATAAGATGACCCAGATTGTTTGATTAGATAATAACAGCCATCATTATGTACCAAGCCCTGCGATGTTCCAGACACTGTGAGAAGCTCTCTCAGTCATTACTTCAGTGAATCTGCACATGAACTTTGGAAAGCTTCAACTTCTGATTTTCACTGGAAAATGAAAAAGTACGGCCTGAGGGTCTGGAAAGGGGCACCAAGCTAAAATCCAAGTTAGACTCGTGATTGTCTTTGAACACTTATGTTCCCATGTCTTGAAATGGCTTCAAAATGCAATTTGCATTGCTCTGAGTAAGTAAAACATAAATCCAAGTAGTTTAAAATGGAAGAAGAAACAGCAATATTGGGCTCTCTTCTCACATTTCTCCCATGTCTAGAAGATGCTGTTTCACTTAGCTTTTCATCACATCTTCTCTGAAATTTCCCTGAGAAAGTCCTCTGGGCCATGCCCCAGGACCCCCAGTGTTTCTGTGATGCCCCAGGATCCATAACTGCTGCTCATCTCTGCCTCTTTCATCCACACCCCTCTGCGTTCCTTGGGTTCTCAGAATTTACTGATTGTTCTTTCTCTTTTTCACAGTAGCTCTTTAGGAAAAGAGCCCCATTTAACCAAATGTCCAGGTTTCCCTGGAAATAAGACCTAGCCAGAATATAATCAGCTTTGAGAACTAGCCATCAAAAATATCAACTCCATCTCTTTACCTTCACTTCTCGTATATAGAACATCCACTGAGTTAAACAAAAAATCAGGTATAATCTGTGTGACACTGACTATCATCATGGTAATGATTAGCATCAGCATTTACATTCTGGTTAAGCCTTATTTTGGGAGAAATTTGAGATTTTCCTGATTTGGCAAAAAGTCAAAGGTCTCAATTCTATTGGCTTATGTGTCTGTTTTCATGCAGAAGTTTTTCTGTTTGAATTAGTATGGCTTTGTAATATATTTTCAGATCAGGTAACATAATGCTCCTTGCATTATTCTTCCATTATGTGAACTAAAGTAAACTAAGGACTGAAAGACTAGCCCAGCATGACTACATTCACATGTGTAGTAGAAAGGACTTAATGTTAGAGGACATAAGACTAAAAGAGGAGGCAAGTGCGAGACAGAACAGGACAGGGCTCATTAATGAGCACCAAGTTATAGTTAGAAAGAAGCAAGAAGTTCTCGTGGGCTATTACACAGCGTGCTGTCTATAGATGATAACATGCAATATATTTTATTTTAAAAAAAGAAATAATTTTGAATATTTTCACTAAAACAACAAAAGTAAATGCACCACTAAAAGTGAACACGTACTTCAGTTCTTCACTATGCTAATAAATGCTGGAAGGCAATGACCACTACTCTGAGCACCTTCTAGAATTCTCTCTCTCTCTCTCTATTTATTTCATATTTAGTACACTGTCTAAAGGGTCTCAAATTTCTCCCCAAATAAGACCTAACCAGAATGTAAATGCTGACGCTGATCACTGCCATGATGATAGTCAGTGTCACACAGAAGATTAGACCTGATTTTTTTTTTTTTTTTTACTCAGTGGATGTTCTATATACAAGAAGTGAAGGCAAAGAGATGGAGTTGATATTTTTGATGTCTAGTTCTCAAAGCTGATTATATCCTCCTGTTTTCAGTATCCCAAACACTGGAATTACAGGCTCTTGACACCATACCCAGCCTCAGTTGTGTCTCAGTACGCCCTGGGGGCAGGACCTACTGGAACTTGAGAGGCCAAATGCAACTTGTTTTAACCTCAGGTTGTCTCAGTGAGCTCATTATTAAAATATTTACACAAGTGTTTCTCTTCCTGGTGTATACATTTTTGGTGGACCCTGAATATCTGTATTGAAATATTCATTACAGGCCAGGGAGATAGCTCAGTAGAATAAGCTCTTGACTGGCAAGCGCAGGGTCCTGAGCTCAATCCCCAGTGTCACAAAAAAAAGAAAGAAAGAAAGGAAAGAAAGAAAGAAAGAAAGAAAGAAACATTCATTACATGGTAATAAATACATATGTATAATCTCTATATATCAGAAAGCTCATGTTTTAAAAGCTCATGTTTTAATACTTCTTATGATATATGGTTGGTTTAGAAAAAATGTATGCTTTTGTTTGTTTTCATTATTCTGTTTGGATCTTTTTTATTTGCTGTTTGAGAAAGAGTAAAATGTGTAGGGAAACAATAGGCTTGGCCTAGGATTTCAGCATTTGGCAAACTGCTCTCTGCTGTGGTTATCCAAAGTTCTTTCACAAAACCCATGGTCTATTGCCCACTTGTTCTTCCTGATTTGACTGATAAGGTAGGCGTGGGAACCATAGGGTATGGGGACTTTCTGGAAGTGCTTGTAGTGATACTTAGATGAGGCTAAGGCAAACAAACGCTCTTCACCTTCCACAAGTTCAGACTAGAGGTGGTCTTGCTGGGAAAGCATTGTGCTAACATCATGCATAGAAGAAGCTCACTCATTAACACTTTAATTCCTTGAATTCTGAATAATTCTTCTCTTCCTATCTTATGGTTTATTGTTCTCAAGATTTAGACTGCAGTTTGATTTAATTTTTCATGGAGGGCCTTCTTACTTGAAAACAAAATAAAACACTCCCTATTCATTGCCCTCCTCTCCTGAGAAAGAGTTGTTTATTAAATAGAGCATAACTCAGATGGCCAAGGAGAATGTTTTTTAGTGGCTTATTAAGTTACTCTAACAGAGGCATTTACATGCAAAACTTAATGGACCAATTACAAATTATTTGGTTTTGTTCATTAAAGCAGAACCACAATTTATTAAAGCAGGAACCAAAACAAATGCCTTTATTGTACAAATAATACACAGTCGTTATAAGAAAATTAGACTATAGAAACTCAGCATGTCCATTAAAAAATAACTCTAGGCTGTTCTATACCTATTTATTCAAGGAAAAATGTGACTAATTCAAGGTCAGTTCAGCTCATGTATTAAAAATCGCACCTGAGAATTTACAGCTGTAGCATAAACTTTTGAACATGCAAAGTTGTCTGAATTTCACTTGCTTTCTTGCAGGACAGAGGGACCATCAACCTGTATTACCTCCACTTCACACAGAAAGGACTTCTGTTTACAGACTGCTAGGAGGTGCAGATGTACAGATCTGAATTATCCAACAGTAAGTGCCTCTATCCAGCTACTTGCTGCAGGAAAAACTTGATACTCGCAAAAATTGTGTTCCTCATTCAGTTTCCTTAATAGCCTCAACCCAGGGTCATGGTCAAGTTCAGGCACCAAAGACCTAAGTATGGATACCCAGGTAGCAACTCCAGCAAAACATTAAGGGGAAACTGCACATGATGAATCTCTGACAGGTTCCTGTACAGTTCTTTCAGCTGTTTTATGTATAGGAAATTTTTTATGATAAAATAATGGGGGATAAAAGAGACCCTTACCTTATGCTATTTCTGACTTAATAGTGGTGGACATCTTTAATATAGTTTTAATAAACTGGGGCTAAAATATTAGTGATAGTGAAAAAGAAGCAATTAGTAATAATATTAACTTACTCAGTAATTTTTTTTGAAGCAGGATCTCACTGAATAGCTCAGCTTCATCTCAAATTCCTGGCAATCCTCCTGCCTCAGTGTCCTTCGTGCTGGGATTATGGTAGTATGGTACTTTGCCTGGCTAGCAAGCAATGCATCATTATTTTTTAAAAAGCAAGATTATATTGTGTAAATCTTCACAACAAAACTATGGGATAAATACTACTGTTATTTCCATTTTATAAAAGGAGAAGCTTAGAATCAGAGAAGAAAGCTAATTTGCCTAAAAGCCTTAGGTAGTATGGGCATTATTCCTTGGCTTCATTACGGCAGAAGGGTAATAATTCATGATATTACAATAGGACTGGTAAGGGAACAATGAGAAGTAGTCACTGTATAGTGACATTTGGATGTAATCTAGGCTTGCCACCTGAAGGAATTTTTAAAGTATTAGTATCTTTGATTTACAGAGGGGACTCAGACTGGTAATAATCCAGCATATCTAATCCTGTAATCCAGAGATAGATCTCACTGAATAGCTCAGCTTCATCTCAAATTCCTGGCAATCCTCCTGCCTTGTGTCCTTCGTGCTGGGATTCAAATATTCAGATCTAAATATCCCACACCTGAGCATGCTCTCTGTGTTCACCAGCAGTACCACTGGTATTCCGTCTCATGTCTGCCTTCCTGGGACACCCAACAATGAGCTAGCCAGCTCCAGCAGTGTAAATGAACCAAGAGCTTCCTGTCAAGATTTCTTGATATAATTATGTGATTCATCACATTGGCTTTTAGTGAAAAGCTCTGATTTAGAAAAATGGAACTATTTTTACCCAAACAGTACCATCTTATTCATATTTTACTGGGTCCCTAAAAGCCTGGGGATGAATCTGTGCCTCTCATTTAAAGCTAACTCAAGTGCAGCACTGTTCCCAGACCTGTATTTGTCTTCTGTCCCTTGTGGCAAGCGCTTACCATGGATACAGGTTTTATGTTGATTTATTGCTTCCTAAAGATAAAGCAATAGCAGCCTGGTGGCATGCTTGCTGCTGAAGGAATTAGGTGAATGCTGAACTTACAGGGGTGGGATGGGCTACAGAGACCCACAGCGCAGCCCCAGTAAAAGGCTGGTGATGCAATCCTCCAGCCTTTCAGAGCCAGTTCAAGACCAGAGTGAGATGACAATTTCCTTCCAGCTGCGGCTCCCTCCTTTGTCTTTTGATAGACTTCTGAATTCTCCTTCCATATTGTTACTGTCAGGACACTGCTGTTTCACCTTCTCTCATTTATTGAGCTAAATAGAAATTATGATCAATCCCTTTTTATAGGTGGATTGATAGAGGTTTAAAGGAGTCAAATATGTTGTCAAAGACGACACAGTAAGCAGTGGAATTAAAAGGTCTGTTTCATATTTACCTTGCCACCCTGAAACTTTATGTAAAAACTGATTCCATGGTAGAGATGTGCATTTCACAGGAGCACCACCACACATGGTCCTCATTTGTTCATTTATTTGGCAAACAGAAATAGGACATGTGGCTAGCCGTGCACTGCACCTGCAAGCCATTCACAGTTTATGCACGTAGGTGAGTACATGTTCTTTTCATTTGTAACTTAGGTAGACTTTTGTAATTGCTATGAAGGAAGCTTGGAGAACAGAGAGAAAAGAAATGAAAAAGTGGAGTAAAACTGCTTAATAGGAAGATGCATAAGAAATATACACTAGAGGAGGTATTATTTGAAACTAAGGTGTAATGACAGGAACAGTAAGATGTCAGAAGGGTGAAGGAATGTGCTTTGGGCTGAACACAGTGTGCAAATACCACATGGTGGTAGCCAACTTGTGAGTTTTATCAGCTGAAAGGAGGTCAGGGACAGAGGGGAGAGAAACACTGAGGGAAGCTAGGCAGGTCTTCAAAGGCATTTGTAAGGAGGTGAATGGTGTCCTGCAAGAAGGGATACTGAATGCCTAGTACTCAGTATTTCAGAAAGTGACTTCCTTTGAAAATAGGATAAAGGAATAATCAAGTTAGAATGAGGTCATTCTTGATTACACAACATGACAGACAGACACACATGGAGAAGGCAGGAGGGGAAGGAGGCAGGAGCCGCAGCAGTGGCAGCTGTAAGTCAGGGTACATTGTTGGGAAGAATTAAGGAAGGGGTCTACCCTGAGTCTCAGAGATTATTTGACTGATGACTCCACTTGGATCTTTAGCCTCCAGAACAGGGAGGTAGTATAGTTTTGCTATTCTAAGAGCCTCAGTTGGTAGTATTTTGCTATGGGAGCCTCAGGAAATGAGCACAGCAGTAAAGGTGTCAGTAGCTCCCACACTTAATTCTGAGTGACTGCCGATAGGTCACTGAATCAGCTGGGAGGACCCTGGAGACCAGGAGTAGCCAAAACAGCTGACGATGTCAGTGTGGACGAGAGATGCTCCGCTGAGTGGGGAGGTGGGGCTGGCTATCTTTGACACTGACCCCAGTCTTTCTATGCGAGAAGGAAGAAACTGAAAGGAACTCTTGCCCACAGTCACTATGGTAAGTCCTTAAAGCTAAGCTTCAGATTTTCTGTGCAAAGTAAGAGTCATAGAAGTCCCAGGAAGAAGACAGTGCCCAAACCATGATGAACATCTCATAAAAATAGGCTGCCTTGTTGATGTCATAGAACTATAACTATTATATTATCCTTTCTCTCATTAGAACCTAAAATATTACCATCCAAGTAAACATACCCTGAGTTGAATTTAGTGTAAGTAAATTTTGATCCAAGCTTTTCTTTCTTCTTTTAGTTTTACTTTAAGAAAAAGAAGGTTGAACAATATGGAATTTCTGGAATTTTACCTTTTTATGTGTTTGGTACAGGGTCTCACTGCACAGCTTGGACTCTTAGTGATCCTCCTGTTTTCAACCTCCGCAGAACCAGGATTACAGGCGTGGACCACCACACCGGGTCTCATTGGGTGCCTCAGGGAGATCTAACTCTGGTCCCTGTACTTGGGATTTTACTATTTTTTGACAAGGAGAAAACTGGCAAATTTTTATGGTTTATCCTAGTATTATGTAATATTTACACACAATAGAAGAGGTATGGTATATGATGAAGCATGAGAAATTTTGAGCTCTCCGTATCTGCCACTTAATTTAAAAACCAGAATATTGTCTGACTCCTACCTTTCCTGCATGTCTTCATAATAACTAACCTATGGCATTATTTTAAATATGTAGCTTTTTACATTTTACCTACACTTATACCTGTATATTTGTTTTCAACTTTTACAGAAATTTTGAAGAATCTACATATAATTCTTCAATTGCTTTTTTACCTAAGAATTAATTCCAAATTTACCATCATCTATACATAGCTATGGTTCTTTTTGCTGATGGATATCAGTTCCTTGATAAATTAAGTCTTTGTATTTCATTTCCCCTTGCTTTTTGGTCAATGAATATGAATTTCAATCCATCAAACTAAGTTTTTTTGGTATATAAGAGCAAACACCAGATAAAGATTATAATTAAGCAACATTTGAGATAGCACCAGACTCACTGTCTAATTCTATAACATTGTATCATTCCAGAGAAAACATACCCAGTAATGATCACTTCTCATTCTCTTTTTGCCTTAGTCTAGGTTACCACTAATTTACTTTCTGCTTATATAGATTGGTCTGTTCTGAATACTCCATGCGAGTGGGCTCATATGATACCTGCTGTTTATGCTTACTTATATTTATTATGATGCTTTCAGGTTTCACTTCTATTAGAACATGTGTCATAACTTCATCCCTTTGTTACTGTCAAATAACATTTCATTGTATAAATGCATCACAACTTATTTATTTGTTTGCCATCCAGCTGATGAATGTGAGGCAATTTATATTTTTGGCAGACATGCAAAGTGCCGCTCTCAACATTCATGTTCATGTATGCTTTCTATTCTCTTGAGCGGATACCTAGAAATAGACTTTTAGGGGAAATTGTCTCCTAGGCAGGGAAAAGATAGGATTTATTAATATTTTATAGGGATATTTATGAAAAGCAGTTTTTGCTTCTATAGGTTGACTAGATTTGTAACAATTAGAAAGACAAAAAAAAAAAAAAAAAAAAGAGAGAAAGCAGAACTGGAGAGAAGCCTGGTAACACAATTACCATAAGAATTTATCATAAAGAGATAACAAAGAATAGAGAAAACCAGAAACAAAAGATTTAAGACACCAGTTCTATTCACTCACCCAAGAACTCTTAATAAACACATAAAACACATCTATGCATGAACACATGTATGTATAGTCTCACTTTAGCATCACCCAACTGCCTCCTTTACTTATTAATTCACTCTAAGCCACTGCTCCATAAGGACCCCCTGCCAGACTTATCCATTGCAAAGAGACAGGAAGGAATCAAATGTTCACAAAGAATATAGCCAGAGATGCCCAAGTTAGGGTCAAAGACAGTTAGGAAGCCAGCAAGACTGCTTCAACTTCCAGCTGCGCACACGGGGGCTGGGATTGACTACCAGGCTTAAATAAAAGGAGTCAGGTACAAGGACGTGGGACATTTGCTTTTCTAATACTCCCTACCTCTTAGGAAGTGGCTTTCTATGTTCTCTTTTTTCTGCCCTTTTCCAAATAAATAGTCTTCCTTTATTTTTCTATTTATTTTTTAATATAAAAGAGGATATAAAAATAGGTAAAACAGAAACAATATAGAATTGCAAAAAACAAGCTGACAGGAATTCAACAATGGCTGTTGCATTACACATTACTGTCTTCAAAGTAGTTGCTCATATCAGCAGATATAAGCAGTCAAAATTGTACAAAATAAAAATTATAAGCATTAACTGCTCCCTACAAAAAGTCAAGAGAGGGCCAGGGAGATAGCTCAGTAGGATAAGCGCCTGCCTGGCAAGTGCAGGGTCCTGAGTTCAATCCCTTGTACCA